>BGNK01004455.1:570-16564 GCA_003297005.1 Symbiodinium sp. clade A Y106
ATATGGGAATTATATACAGTTTCTGCTGATTTGGCTGCATGGCCGGCAAACGCCATCAGCGCAAGCGTTTGTCGCATCAGCGTCGCCATGGCAAGTAAACGCCATCAGCGCATGCGTTTGCCGCATCAGCGCATGAATTGTTTCAGAATGTGGCATCGCCATCAATGCAGTATATACGCAAGCGTATAAGTGATATACGCACGCATATGCGTATATGCGTCGCATATGCGTTCAACCTAATACAAATCATGGCGTTGACTGTACGCTAGTGTAGATTGTGTACGCTGGTGCGCAAGACACGCCTGTGGACCCTCACGGCATGCAGCAGAGACTGGTCAGATTGTAGAGTTTCGTCCGCTCCGTTGCCATGACGAGAAAAACAAAATTCAATCGGGGGACGCCGGAATACGTCTTCAATCAGCGGAGACTTCCTCAAGATGAGCCGCAGCCAGACTCGAGGCGGCAATGGATAGGTCCTGATGCAGAGCCCCGGCTAGGCCGGCCATGCTCCATGACGAGAACAAGAACAGCAGAATTCCGTCGGCTGCGTCGGCGGTTGAAAGGTCGGCGGAGAGTTCCTCAAGATGAGCACCGGCCAGGGTCGAGGCCGCAGCGGAGAGGTCCTCAAGATGAGCTCCGGCCAGGATCGACGCTGAATGCCAGGTTGTACATCTTCAGAGGCCAGTCTTGCGTGCCATTGTGGGAGGCATCAGTCTCAGGATTCTGTTTTTGCTGTCGACAGCGTTTGCCATAAAGATGAGTTCTTGGCACTGCCTTCAGATGAAAACACTCATGAGAACATTCAGGTCAAGGTGGCGAAGCTTAACTTCATGCCTCGTCTTGCTTGCGTGTTGCTGCAGAACGACGACTCGCTTTTGGCGGCAGGCAGATCTCACTGCCGGGGTTGAGGGCCCTCCCTTCTTTCACCCTGGCCAGAGCCGCGAGCCGCGGAAGAAAATTGAAGAGAGCCTTGCTTGTGTAGCCGCGTATGGATGTGAGTCCAAATGTATGTGTGAGTCATGAGCGGAAGAACACTCAGGTCTCTTTTCTGAGGAGCGAGCAGAAGAAGCCCTCTGTCGCGAATGTCGGGGCCTCATCTTTGTCACACACGCTATCACTAGGTTGCAATAAAAGACCATATAAACATACACGGCACACGTGACAGAGAGATCTCAGCCGAATGCAGCCACAGCTTTCTCTGTCGGACGCAGACACACACACACACAATCACAAGTACAGTCTCTGGGTGTCTGGCTGGCTCAAGACGAAGTTGTTTCTGCTCAGTGCCTGAGCAGAACGAAACAAAAGGGCAGAGGGTTTCAGAGGTCACCTCCCCTCATGGCTTGCCCCTTCTGCGCCTTGGGAATGCGGCCACCGCACGAGGGCCAGACCCTGAAAGCGGAGGTCACAGACAGATGGAGACGGCTCAGTTTGATCTATCATCCGGACAAGGACTATTCCCCGGAAGCTAACAGCATGCAGGTCTTCTTGAATGAAGCCAAAGATATTTGCAACTCGGTGGGTACGTGTCGCAACGTTTTTGCTGATGCATAAAAGCAGATTTTGATTTGTGCAGTACCACACAAAAACGCAAACTTCGTGTAGAGATGTGTATATATATATACACATATATAGAGGGCTACAAGAAAATTCAGCGGCGCTGCAGCCTGCTGAGTGCGGGGCTAGCCCCACAAGCTGCACCACCAGCTGCCAAAGGCCCGCCGCCTCCTGCCAAAACCCCGCCACCTCGTGCAAACCCGGCAGCTGCTTCAGCAGCCCCCAAAGCAGGGAACCAAGAGGCTACTATCGTGTGCAGTGGCAGCAGACCCAAGGCTGGAGACCAGCAGCCAGCAGAGCAACAGTCCTATTGGTTTGACGAGGACATTGGCGTGGGGGGGAAACCCTACAGATAGTGTGCAGTGTGCAGCTGGCAATCGTGTGGTGATTGCCACCACTTCATCGTCACGAACCGGCTAACCTACGGCAGGGACAACCAATTGCAGGAGGAGGTGACGGCGAAAGCAACCCAGGAAATGGGGTCTGGACCAAAGCAAGATGCCCGGCATGTGTGGCAGCTGTTGCGCGGTCAGGCTGAGGGCAACGACGGGGTCGAGGCCACCTCCCCCACACACAGGCGACAGAACCCCGTTAATCGGGTCGAGAGCGCAGCCCCCTCTCCCCTTTTTCCTTTTGGAAGCGACGAGGCTCTCCTCTCACCTCTTTGTCTATATCCGTAGAGATGTCGATAGAGGCGACAAAACACTGTATATAGCCGAGCGAGCTGCGGCTCCACGGAATCTGTCGGAGCGAGACAAGAAATCATGCCTTTTTTCTCCGTCACAACCGCACAGACAGTTCGACAAGAGGAGAGCTGCAAAAGACAGTGGGTGCCCATATTGCCTCTGTGTGCCTGACAGACACAAGAGAGCTTTTGCATGTCCAACATGTATATATATACATATATGTATATATATATATATACGTACACTATATGTACATATACAAATGCACACACATTCATCTGCCTCTCTCTGGCCCAGGTCTCACAACGCCTCCTCGGCATGTGCCCGAGCCCCAAATGCTGCGAGCTCGTGGGTTAAACAAGTCTTTGTGTCGGTGCAAAAGTCCGGAACCATGTGTATAACACAGGCGCAGACGGATATATCTGTGGAAGAAATGCGAGGTCCGAAGAGAGACTACCGCGCCGGCCTGGACCCCACTTCGCACAGTCTGTTCGTTTTGCTTGGTGAGTGCTCGCTCACTCCTATGCTGGGCCACACAGGTGCTTATGGATCGTTTCCACGCTATGGTGGCTGAAATCTCTTTGCCGCTGCATGCGGGAAAACTTGGAGCTGGCAAAGCACAGCTGCAGCTCTCGTCTTGCAGCACATAGGCCAGATTCTGCGTAAAAGTATCAAAACCCTTGCATCTCTGAAGCTGTGATGCCTCAAGAATGTCTTTAAAGAGGGTCTCGAGGTCTCCTCCCCTGATACATATATATATATATATATAGATAGATAGATAGATAGATAGCCGCACATGGAGGAAACGCCCCTGCAGGCGTCTTTGGGATGCGTTGTGTGGCGGAACTATGTGCTTCCAGACCACATTCTGACCAATCTTCCAAGCCTTTATTGGCAGAGGCTCAGTTACGCGTGCAAATACATGCAACAGGCTGTGCACGAGTACTGTTGCACACATCCATTGCCCAGCAGACCATGTCGGCAAGGGGAAGAAGACGGGCTCGAGACCGCAGCAGAGCAGCATCAGAGCCTGGAGGAGTGTCACACAGGGGAAGAGTGGGAATGGAAAGAATGGGAAGGATGGCAAGGCAAGGAGACGGTCAATGGGAAGGATGGCAAGAATACGCATTCCTGGTTAGGTGAATACGAGGTCGAAACCAAAGCAGAATATGAGCAGAGAATGAGGGACTATGACAGGGCGCACGCATGGGGTGAGGAGCTCAGGTCAAGAGGTATCGACCCAGCGTTACAAAGTTTCCTGTCATGGCGATTCCGTCAAAAAGACGGCTTGGAACCCATCGAGGAGGAGTTTGCTTATGAAGAAGAGAGCGAAGAGGAAGCAAGGGAAGAGGATGAGGAAGTTGCGCTCGAGGCTGAGACACTGGGAAAGCACACAGAAGCACCATCCGCTGGCGAAGATCTTGGACGCGATAGCAAGTAAACAGGATGCCGCCGTCCCCAAGTTTTCAAGTGATGCTTTTTGCCAGTAGAAATGCTCATCCTGCAGCACTAGCAGGTCTGAGATTGCTTATAATGAACTGGCTATAATAATCATGTCATCTCTCCATTCCTTTTCTCGTTGTGACAGAAGCTGATTTCTCAGGATTTGTTGTCCAAAGAGGGTCTCGAGGCCTCCTCCCCTCTGCATGCGGAGAGTTTGCTCTCTTCGCAAAAACCTGCGAGGAGAGAGCGCGTAACAAGTCTGCAGAGCTGAGCGTGTGTGTCCATGTGTAGAGATATGTGTGGGTGCGATTGTGATATACACAAACACACAGACAGCCGAACTTTTGCAGCAGCCGTTGATCTCCTACGTAGAATATGTGCGCATTTGTTCGCCATGGCCGACAAAGTGCTGCCAGGCCGGTCCCGCTTATTCGGCGCCGGCACTCTCTCTACCGTAATGCCGGTTATCCTTTTGATCGCAAGGTGGGAGGCCGTACTGCCTGCTGCCCTGCGGAACATGTGGCCGATACATGTGTTGCCGCTTTCAAACATCCCACGACTGGCACGTGTGCGCAGAGTGCAGGGATGAGTATGGATTGCTGGAATTTCAAGAAATCCATTACGTCAGAAGTCACTTTTGGTAAAAGCTCTCCAACGAAGGGTCGAGGGCACCTCCCCTCAGGAGAGCTGTGTATATGTCTATATCCTCTCATATTCGCAAATGCGAGAGTGATACGTATGTTGTGCGAGGAAAGCCGCAGTGCAGCGACCGAAAATGTGTGTCTGTGTCTGTTTGTCTGTCTGCGTGCATTGTGTGTGTGTGGGGTATGGAGACTAGAAATGAAATCAAACACGATGATCATATACGTATGTTGTGCGAGGAAAGCTGCAGTGCAGCGACCAAAAAATGTCTGCAGAGAGCTGTGTCTGTGTCGTGTGGTATGGAGACTGGGCTCCACCCTCGTCCCCTGTTTTCTCATGATCTGGAGTCCGTCACCTGCGTATGTGGTCAAGACACGAGACACGCAGCCACACACACACACACAACATATACATATATATATATACACACACATATGTATGTGTATGGCTGTTTCAAGCACATTTTTTCGTGCTTGCGGCTGCATTTTCCTCCCCAAATCTACTCCCCAAAATTACTCTCCAAAATTTACTCCCCAAATTTACTCGCGTGTGACTAAATTTATTCCCCAAATTTACTCGCATGTGAGTAAATTTACTCCCCAAATTTACTCGCATGCGAGTAAATTTACTCCCCAAATTTACTCGCATGTGAGTAAATTTACTCCCCAAATTTTCTCGCATGTGAGTAAATTTACTCCCCAAAATTTACTCGCATGCGAATAAATGTTTGCGAGTAAATTTTGTGCGAGCAAGTTTTTGGTTCGCATTTTTCTGCTAATTTCGTTTTGCGAGTAATTTTATTCGCATCGGATCTTTCAGGTAGCCGACCTCAGCTCTTTTGCACGGTCGGAGTGATACCGATGAACAGGGTAACCGTACGCCTGTAGCTTGTTAATGATTGAACCGCCACCGTACCCGCTTTGATCGCAACGGCATCCCCGCAAACAGTGTCATGTTCTTATACTTTGGCTCCGCAGAAGAGTCGGGGGTGGTTCCGGGGCATCACAGGGGACCACCCAGCGGGAAGACATAGAGGTAAGGTGTCCCTGGTCTGCAAACTCGTTACCGGCGATTCCGGAATGTGCCTTCACGTGAATGAAATAGATGACACGACGAACGCTGATTTTGGAAAGAATATCCTTGCGCTGTAAAACTAACTATTTTCATTAGCCTCTGGAACTCTTGACGACGTTATGGCCCTGAACGCGTAGTCTGAGTCATAGAAGATGGTGCCAGGCTCTTCCAGCAACCATATGAGTGCTTCGGCCATAGCCGTTGACTCCCCAACATTGTTAGTGGCTCTTTCAGCTCCCAAGAACCTCCTGTCCCATTGCTGCAGGGGGACAGGTCCATGTAATTCGCATTCCGGCATTGCACTATCTGAGTGTTGTTCCCAAATTATCCAGCAGCTGCAGCCAACGTCCGGTGGGTTTTTGCGCAAGTCTGAACCAGTCCATGCCGGAGATTCCATACTTCTGGAGCAACCGTTTGACCCATTGAGGGAAGGCAAGACGACAGGATCTATGAGCCTCGAGATCTGTTGGCCAACCGAACACCGCGAATTTGGGGGCACGAGAGACGTGCATACGAGCTACATGTCCCACCCATTCTTGACGGTGTACTAGAGTAGCAAAATGGTCCCAGTTGGACTTGTCATTGCGATCACCTTTGTTTTCGAACATCGGAATGCAAACACCCATAGTGACATTAGTGGACCATTCCTCTGCTTCGTTACCCGGTTCCGCCGCGGTCGCAGTTGACGACATGTCTAGAACGACTTCATATACAGCATGGTGCAACATTCCAGCCCTCCGAAGCGTATCAACCAAGTTTCATGGACTTTAGGGCAGATTCAAACTCCGTGCAGCTCGGCGTACCTTGAAGCCCGTTGTCTACCTCCGTTGCCATCGGGACATACCTCCAAACATCGTCGGCTACCATACCTTCCCCGCCTGTGTGAAAAAACTTTCCAGGCTTCTTTCTCTTTCACGTGTTTGACGTCGCAAAGATTCCCGAAACCCGAGTTGTCGACAAATTTGCCAGAAGGCCGCAGAATCTCCGCTACCACCAGCTTCCTGTGCTTTGCTTGCAAGGTCATCCCACCAACATGCTTCCCATCGCCTTTTCGCCGCCCTAAATTTAGAGGAGGCAAGCCTACGTTCCCGTAATGCCAACTCTGCACTTTCTTCATTCCTTCGCTTAGCAGTACGCCACTTAAGCTCTGCCTTGTGCGCATCTGATTCCAAACTGGCCAGTTCCTTCTCTGTACCCCGAAACCATGGTCTATGGTCACGCTTAGGGACAGGCCCAACCACCTTAAGTGCCACCCTCTTGGGTAAATCGGCGATAATATCCCAGCTAAGAAACTGGTCCTGATAAGAGTTGAGTTCCGAGCTGACAGTTTCCGCGTAGGTTTGACGAAGGTTCGCAGAGTGCTTCGCTCCAGCGCAGAGGCCGTACAAGTCGCCCCCCGCGCCGACGTGTTTTCTTTCTACGGAAAAGCCAGGCAGGATGTGCACTATGAGCCGTCCAAGCTGGACTTCATTTCGAAACTCCATCGCAGCACCAAAAACAGTACAGGAGTAGTTGTGGGAGGGTTTATGGGCAACCCTCACCACAGAAGTAGGTCCTCCTGCATGGTCCATGAAGGCCACCTTTGCAAATTTTACGGGTTGGTCCATTCTTTTGCGGGAGACAAAAGGCGGGCAATTAGGGAAGTTGACGGACCGAATTTGGGTGCTCTCTAGCACCCGCAGCGCCCACCTACCAACAGGCAACCCCAAAGACCCCAATGCAAAGAGGGCCGTTACCTTCGACGCAGGCGATGGTAACGACCGGGGAGTCAGTTGGCTGGGACTCGAAGACGAGATCCATGCGCCTATAGGTCCTTTGCGCCCAATGAGGTAAAGCGGGAGCAGTATGAACTCCAGCGCATGTGACTTTCTTCATGGGCTGACCAAAAAACATGTCAGTCCAGCATATTGCAAGTTGTAGCTGCTAATTTAATGATGCAGCTGCCTTGTTGGCAAACCGGTACATTTTCCATGTTGTTCGAGTGCTTGAGCTCAGCTGTGGTAGCCATGGCCAAACATCGTCGAAAAGTTCGAGCTCGACATCTACAAGTTCTTCTAGCACAGACTCATCAGGGTCTGGATCGTCGTCTTCTTCTAGCTTCTCTTCGAGCACATCGTCGGTATCTTCTGAGATTGTAAAGCCGTCGCAGGACAACCGACAGGGAACCATGCAACCACAGTCGCGCGTTTCGGTTCCCATTCCGTCGCTGCGGTTTCGTGACAGTTAGGGCAGGTGGGTAGGGTAGGGGTAGGGTAGGGTCGGGTCGAATACGGTAAGGTAAGGTAGGGTGGGGTTGGGTTGTGGGATACGGCAGTCACGAGTAATTACACAAGGGCCAGAATATGATCCCAGACATGGGTCATTTTGTACAGCGCTCAGGATTCTGCCCTATATAAGCGAGATCGTGCCCGACAAGCATTGTTGGATCGATGGCACAAAGTGCAGCACTACTGTGCTGCAGGGAACCAGCATGTACTTTATGTCACGAATTCAAGAGATCTAGCCGAGCAAAGCTCATGCTTGACTTTGTCAAGAACCTGCCGCCTTCCGGCAGACGCAACAAGAAGAAATTTAATCAAGCACTTGACAAGTGTCTGTCTCGCGCATGAACAAAGTTCCGTGCCACAGATGAGCCTGACTGTATCGTTTCATTGCTTCATTTTGTGATTAATGCTGTTGCCACTTTGCCCCTTTGTTAGTGGACAAAATGCCCGAAAGTGCCACTTCTCGGTCTCGTTCGCCACAACACATGGAGATACTACTGGTCCCCCCTCGGAGGCCTTCAATGGCAGAAGAACTGGCTCGCAGCAACCAAACAGTGGCTTTTTCAACGCCTGCGAAAGGACGGTGAACAACAAATGATTTCCGACGAAGGTCAGACCACGGTCAAGTCCGAGTCTTCTTCGCCAAAAAAGCGAAAGCGGTCTGCTTCTCCGTGATCCAATATCGCTGTGAGTGAGCTTGGCCTTAACTACTGCATGTTTTGCCGACAGTGATCTTGTCGGTCATTCCTTTCCCGTCACCTTTTTGGATATGAGATTCCGCTACTGTCGTAAGCAGAAAAACCTGATTCGGCAGTGATCTCAGTTTTTGCTACTGTCCATGTAGCTTTTTGTGTGTGTAGAACTTTGTGAGGGGTGTGGGTGTGAGTGTGCGTGTGTGTGTCATAGCGTGAGTGAATTGGAAGACTTGTTTATGCACTTTGCGGAGCCACCGTTGCGTCTCCCTCTATAAACCATGTCGCATGGTTGGTCTTGCAAGATTGTATTTTGGTTCGCACCAGATGGCCTTGCCTGTTGTAGTGCAAGGTGCGCCTGGCCGCGATTCCGAGGGACGAGCGCTTAGCAGGAGTGGCAGCAAGATCCTGATCTGCTCCGACTGCCTGCTGCACAACCTGGCCACTGGGTGCACTTCGCATGCGTCAAGGAATGAATCGGAGGCAGGAGTCGCAAAAGCAGCGTCTCGGCAGTATCCCATGCGAAGCGGAAAGGAGGCATGCTGTATCATGCTATGGGGAAAGACCGTGGGCCGAATGGCTCGAAGGCAGTGTTTTGATTTGGCCTTGTCACGAGGGTGTGGAGACCGTCCTTACGATCACAGGCACAGCACCGTTGTTGAAGCGCTCACGCGACGGTCCTAAAGCCAGCTAGCAGCTAGCAGAAGCCTTGGATTCCAGTTTCAAGTATCCAAACTTATAAACGTTTTGATGGATTGTACAGATGGAAAGCGGCCGGTTGCGGGTCTGTCCACCCTCTGGGCCGACCCGCTTCTCCGACGGCGCATGTGCGGAGGGCGGCCAAGGAGGCCAAGGAGGACAGGGCTGCATGAGAGCTTCGGCTCAGCGCCCGTGCTCAGCGGGACCGTCGTGCCGGTCTCGTGGCTTAAGTCCCGCTCCTCCAATCAGAGCCGGCCCGGGCTCGGCGCGGCGACGGCACCGAACCTTTTCGGAGCAAGTTGCCGGCAGCGCTGGAGGCCCCCCTCCCTCGCCGTCGCCTTCGTCGCCCTCGCTGAGCGCACTGATGCTGGCAGTTTTGCGGCTCTACGAGCACCGCACCAACATCGATATGTGGTCTTTCTTGCTTGAGCCTCTGCGCAACCTCGTCCCGTGCGAAGAGGTGAAGATTGTTGTGCGTTGCATCGCTCCCCCTCAAGTCTCTTCTTTGGGTGCACATGACCGCGAGGCGAGGCGACGCAAGACTTCACAAGTTTAGTCTTGAGTCTTGAGGGAGATATGGGTTCGCACAGGCACGCAGGCGGGTCATCGCCGTGACCACCGTCGATCGCTGGCCGCCAGAGCGCATCGAAGGCCACGCCGCTCTGACGCAGCGCATCCAGGCCGCTGCCGCTGCTGCCGCTGTGAGAGCTCAAGCGCTGAATTGGTCGCACTCTCGATCCTGGCAGGTGATTCCTTCCCACGAGGCCGTGAGACGCAACTGGGACCGCTACGAGGCCCGCGGCCACCTTGCAGGCAGTCGGCAGTCAGAGCTTCCGTGGCCCAGCTGAGGTCGTGCAGTCCCACTGTGACTCGCCGAGCGCGGGCCGCGCCACTTGCCGTGCCTGCAATGCCTGGAACTGGGCATCAAAAAACAAAGCGGAGTGTAGTACACCACGTGATGTGCACACATTGGGCATCGCAGTTTTTACTTTTTACCATCGGCCCGCCGCGTTTCTCACATAGTTCAGCTGTCAGCCGTCAGGTCGGTGGTGGTTTGCGCTGTTTGGCCGCCGTGCCGCTCTTCGATGCGAGGAGCTCAGAGGTAAGGGCGCCAGCTAGGGGCCCGCGGTTTCATCGCCTCAGAGGCTCAGAGGCTTTTGCTTTCTCGTCGTATCTCAGGCTGGGGGCAACGTGCTCGCCGTGGCAGCGGTCTTTCCGGACTGAGAGTCTGACGAGTCTGATGAATGTGTCTTGATTCAATCCGAGGCCAAGTTCGTGAATCGCCGGCTTTGGTCTCCGGATGGGCAACAGCAGCCGAGCCTCGAGCCATTTGGCTCAGCAAAGTTGGCAGGTCACCAAGACCTCGCAGCTTCGCCTTGCATCAGCTTCCGTGTGAGGTTTAGCCAGCTGGACCTGACCATGTTGTCGGCCTTCTCTGCGATCTTTGCATGCGCCAACTGCCGCAGAATTTCGGAATATACCACAAGCTTATACTTTAAACGTGCAACATGCGAGTACCTGTTGCACTGTGTTGCACTGTTGTATACAGGTTGCCCCTCATCCTTTCCTGCCCTTGCTGGGCACTGGGCAACTCCATCGCCCACAGGCCGAATATGCGACTCTAAACGCCACTTCGTGCCACTGGACTCTCAACCCTTGGCTACTTGAGGTGAAGCTGTTCTTGGGAGATTATCAGATGAAGGTCACGCTTCGCTGGCAAGTGCTGCGACCTCGACATGATTCTTTGATTTCAGTGAGACCCTCGCAGCCGCGGGCCGCAGAGGCCTGTGGAGCTGCGTGGCCAGCTCTGCCACGAGGCAAAGTAGCAAAGTGCAAGGAAGGCTCGACGAGCGATTGGCGGCATTGGCGGCTTCGGAGGTCTGCTTTGGCGTGGTACAGCACGAGGATGAGTTTCTCGGCTTTGCGGGTCCTGGCCGCAGCCAGGCTGGCGGCTGGCGGCCGGCTCATGCTGGCTCCGCAGTCCGCAGACCAGTGCAGCACCGGAGGCGCACGAGGAGCTTCAGATGGTGCCCTGTGGCTACCTCGAGCCGCTGGAGGTGAGACGCTGTGTGGGCCTGCGGCCCGCGGTGCCAGATTCACCCTTAGATCCCTATTAGCTGCGTGCAGGATGGCGAGGAGTCCTCGGCGGAGCGGGAGCTCAGCTTCGAGTTCGAGGCGTCCGCTTTTTGCTCTGCCGCTATGCCGCTATGCTGGGCGCTGCAGAGGTGCCCATCCTCCATGCCGGCCCTGACTACGCCTTCAGCGTCCGCTGCAGGCCACAAATCCTCCCCGTGTTTGAGACTTCCTTGCTTCGCTGCCTTGCGGCCTTTGAGGAACCAGCAGATGGCTTTGGACTGGTCGGAGCCGTCGGTGAGCTCAGTCGAAATGTCCATGGCAGCGTCGCCGAGTCCGCTGCCTGAGGTCAATGCGCGTCTCCACGTGCCTTGTGCCTCCCTATCCCGAGCGCGAGGCCGGCCGTGGCATGTCGTCATGTCGTGGCGTACACGTTGAAAAGAGCTCGCCGCCCTGAGTCTGAGGGCCTCCGGCTCACGCCCCTCAGCGAGAGCGCGGTCTTGCGCAGACCTGAGTTGAATCAGTCTCGGTCCGCAGGCGTATCGTGCGATCTGTTAAGTTTTAAGGCTGGAATGGGTGCCTTTCCGCACCTGTGGGGAGCTCCTCTTGGTGGAATACCGTGTTATAGCGCAGGCTGGGCGGCCGGAGGTTTGGGGGGCCGCAGCTCCGCACCTCGCTGCGACTTGCAGTGCTGCAGTATGCTGCAGTCTGCGCAGGCGCAGAGTTGCAACAGCCCACAGGGCCACGGCTCCGTGGCGCCAGGGCCGGACTTGGAGCCCACGGCCGCCCGGGCTCCAGCCCAGCGGAGGGTTGACTGCAGGGCAGATCGCCGCAGCTCTTCAGCCACGGCTTAAGCCGTGAATTTTCAGTTTCCTCTTCTTGCGCTGAGGACGACCAGGAGCTTGGGGAGCAGGCAGAGACAGAGAGCTGCGAGCGGCGCGGGCGGTGCGAGCTGCGAGCGCAAGAAGGCTCAAGTCTCAGAGTCGCAGGTGGTGGCCTGCTTCGTCTCTGATGGCTCGAAGCAATGGGAGATGACCACAGCAGCTTGTCTGAAGGGGCCGGGCAAGCGGGGGGGGGCTCGAATCCCACTGAGCTGAGGTGGCCTACCTGCAGCCGAACGACGGGGCCCAAGGGGAGCGTTGGGTCGACGGCCACTTCCTTCTCTGCTCTCTGAGGTCAGCTACAGCTTCGCTGTGGAAGCACGCTACCCACACGTGGGGCCACGCGTCCGGCGCTCCGAGAAGCAGTCGGCAGTTTTCCTGCCCGGAGTGTTATAGTGGTAGTGGGTGTGGCTAGCGTCTCCGAGGACTTCTCTCGGGCTCTTCGCAGCGAGAGCTTCTGCTCTCCGACGGCGGACATCACGTTGCCTGCACCGTGCCCAGCCGCCAGAGCAACGCTTCGCCGCTTCGGCTCGCCCCGCTTCGCCGGCTCGTTTTTGGAGGCTCCCCAGCCCTTGGCCCTGGACTCGGCCTCGCCGGTGGAGGTCGCTGCGCCTGGGGAGGTGCGGTCGGTGCCGTCACCGCACAGTCGCACAAACATGCTGAATTCTGGGGTGTAAAACGATCAAGCCAGAGGCACAAACTCACGCAGCTTTTCATCACGAGATCTTGCCGAAACTAGTTTCGGTTCTGCACCGCTGCCATATGCAAGCACATGTCACTAGGCTTGCATTCGAACTGCGGCTCTGTATTGAATTTCAAGCAAAGCCATGGTTCCGCTTCAGAAAGCTTCCCGGAGGCGCCACAGGCACCTTCACCCCCCCTGCTGCTGCGCTGGCCCTATCCAAAGGCCACTCTCTTTGCGGAACCGAACTTTTGACCGGAGCAAACGTCGCAATAGGAGCTCTCCAGTCAGCTGGTCTTGCAGTACCGCCCGGCCTCCAGACTTGGTTTGAGCTCTTTCGCCAGACCGTCTGTGTGATTGTGCAGGTGCTGCAACGGCTGCTGCGTTGAACCGATTTCAGGCGGCCAGCGGCTGCCGCTGTGGCGCACTGTCTCGCCTAGAGCTGTGACAAGAGTCGAAGTCGAAGTGAAATTTCGAAGCTTCGAAGCTTGCAGGTCTCCATGTGGAACACGGTCCCGGCGAATGCTTCTGTGGAGGCGCGCCTCAGGCCCGACAGGGCAGGGTGGCCTTAATGCCATGGCTGCCGCATTTCGCGCGGTTGGATTCTTGTATAGCAGTACGCACGGCAACTTGCGGCTTGATGGTATTCCGTCACTGCGACAGGTTGCAGGCGGGTGGTGACCCTGAGCGACTCCAGTCTGCTGCCCAGTGGATTGTGGTTTTGGGGTGCACTGCTCTGAGACAGATGCAGGCTCCGACTCCTGCGCTTGAACTGTGAGTGCACTGCCATCCAGCTCCGAGTCCTCATGACCCAAGGACCGCAAGAAGGGTTCGGTTTTGTCATTTGTGGTGTGCTTGACGTATCCACTCGCCGCTCCGGTGCAGGCCGGGGCCGTGCCGCCTCGCCACCCTCGGCCTGGTTCTCTCCCAAACCCCCAAACAGGCCTCCGTTCCGGCTTTAGAATTCGTGGGATAGAGCTCACACTCGTCTTGCTCTTCTGGCAGGCCACAAGGTTTGGAGCTGCTGGGACCCCGGACCCCGCTTCACTCGTCTCGTCTTTGATCCCGAAGCGTTCTGAGGCAGCTCCGGCCCGAAACGCAGGGCCTCTCCTTGCAGCTCAGCTGGGCCGCTTGGCCCCAAAAAACGCATCCGCAGGGCCGCAGGGCCCGGATCGGGGCGGTGCGGCGGTGCCTTGCCTTGCGCAGGAGCAGCCGGTGAGTCTGAGCCAGCTACGTGGCTCGGTGGACGACCTGGGTCCCGCCTTGGCCCAAAGAGAGAGCTGAGAGCGGAGACAGCGGAGAGCGCTTTTCGAGATGCGCTTTTAGAGTGCCTTTGTCGTCCTTGTTTGAGGTGGCCTATGCTGTTCAGCACGATTTCTCCCGTGGAAACGGGATCCAGGCAACGCGATTCCAGGCGCGCCTGCATAGCGCGTGCATAGCGAGGGCATCATTAAAGGAAGCTTTGGCGTCTCTTTGTGAGGTTCGGCTTCGCTGGGCCGACACAGACCGCACCTGGGAGGCCGCACACGCTCTCTGCTCTTTGAGACGGAGAGGGAGCAGGGCAGGCAGAGTAGGGTGCTCAGGTGCTGCAGCCGCAGCTGATGCCCCGACCGTGCCCAAGCCACGTTTTCCTTCCTCGTCCTCGCACATCCGCACATCAGCACAGAAAGCCGATTTCACAGGCATGGAGGCTCCAAGGAAGAGACTACGCAGGCACGAAGCCGGCACACAGCACGGAGGGAGGGAGCGCTCTCTGGAGATGAGCGCCAGGGCTACGACTGGATCTTCCGCGATCCGTCCTGGCTCCTGAGACCTGGCAGCCGTCTCGAGGCGAGAACTGCAGAGCAGTGCAGAGCAGTGCTCTGCTTATCTTCTGCGATTTCAGCCGCTGCCTGTGGCAGGTGCAGATGCGCCACAGCAATGCGATCCTTTGGTCGAGCCGAGCGCCGAAGATCCAAAGCCAAAGCCCTCGCTTTGCCTGGGATGGTCCAGTGAGGCTGGTGCAGCAGCAGCAGCATCCTGGTATCAGTCGCACCGCCGCGGCCGACAGGGGAGCTGTTCCTCGAGGCATCCGGAGTCTCCCAAGGGAGGGCTTTCGTGACTTTAGTGCGCTGCAGTGCACAGGTTTGAGGTGCTTCGACTCGCATCAATAGCACCAGTTCCTGTTGCGTATGCGTCGCCTCACCCGACGCCCGTGTCGCAGTTGACCGCACAAGGGCCACGGCTTCACGGCCTTTTGGGGTTCATGAAGCATGTAAGATGGATATTCAGATTTCTGCGGAGGACGGGTCTTTCGACAAGCAGATGCTTTTCAAAGCAGAACGGGTAATCCGAAGGCGATTTCAGGTGGACGAAAACGGACCGTTTGGTTGTTGATGTCCCATCCCGCCTACTGGTATCATGTAGATGGCGCTTGGGAGACTAGCCTGGAGCGCAGTTCTCTGCCATAGACGATCGTGCGCCAGGAAGTGTCGGAGTACTCGGCGACTTTGTGCTGGCCACGTTGCTCGCCCGGGGAGTCGTCCTTGGCAATGCTGGACAGCGATTCGTGTGTGTGTAGGTGTGTGCGCGTGTGCGTGTGTGTGTGTGTGTGTGTGTGACCCTCTGATAGCAAAGAGTTTCATGTCCAACAAAGTGCACGGGGCAGCAGGGAGTCCACAGTTCTGCTGCCAACGAAGACGGCTGTGGATACTCCGTGAAGCAGATTGGGACGCCAATCTGTGTACCTGCAGGTGTTTCTGCCAGTGTTTCTGCAAGTGNTCTGCTGCCAACGAAGACGGCTGTGGATACTCCGTGAAGCAGATTGGGACGCCAATCTGTGTACCTGCAGGTGTTTCTGCCAGTGTTTCTGCAAGTGAAGTGGCGAGGGGCCAAGCCGAAAACCCCATAAGAATGTAACAAACAGCTAGCTACTCCTCCGAGAGAGAGTATCCAAGTGTGTATCCGACCGGCATTCTGTCNGCCGAAAACCCCATAAGAATGTAACAAACAGCTAGCTACTCCTCCGAGAGAGAGTATCCAAGTGTGTATCCGACCGGCATTCTGTCAAAGGGCCGGGCGTAGCCGCTTGATTCCTTTTGGTACAGTTTTTGATCAAGACAGTGAACGTTCTCAACTGATTCCAGTCTTGATTGATTCCTGACAAACTTGATTCAACTTTCTTGATTGATTCCTTGATTGACTCCTTGATTGATTCCTGAATGCTCCAGCATCGATTGGTGTGCTGTGATCGCATATCCGTGACAACCTTTTTGTCGTTCCGGAGATCCTACATCGGTTCTAGCCTGATGTCCTGGACTCA
>BGNK01004455.1:17229-29019 GCA_003297005.1 Symbiodinium sp. clade A Y106
GAGCTCGAGCATCAATTAGTTCAGGCACAGAAAAGTGCCCCAACAAGCTCATCTGTTAAGCCGCCGTCAAAACGACCTTCTATTGAAGATCCCACGCCGGATAACAAAAAACGGCGTTTGCCACTCGCTTCTCCTGCGTCTCAAAAGCCGGTAAAACCTGCTCAAACGCTTCTTCAGAAGGCTTTTGATCCCAATTTCGAATCCAGCAAGGTTCTTGAGAGCCAAGCTCCCGGTTTCTGCTGTTCCTCAGTCCACGTCGAAGTGGATACAGAATTTGAACCTGGATCCCAAGCTCAAGGAAGAGCCGGTCCAAAGCTGCAAAACAGCTTCAGCTACAGTTAAGTCACTTTCTGAGGAGGAACGCGAGACGTTGCCTCAACGAGCCGCTGATTTCGGTTTTCCAGTAAGGCTTCTAACGGGAGCTAAAGAACCCGATCTTTTGAAAATCGTTTTGGCAGCTTGTGCCTTGGCCTCTTGACTCGAAGATCAAAATACTGATCTGGCATTAGACGCTGAATGCCGACAGACACTGCAAACCATTTGACCTGCCTGCAGGCAGCCATAACCGAGCCAGAGTTCATGCCTTGGCGTTTTGGGTTTCGTGTCTTGTGCGCGTTTTCGGTTTTGGTTCTCTTGCTTCGCCAAACAGGCACGGGCAAGCTGGCTCGCTGGTGCAAAAGATTTCAAGGATTTCAAGAATTCCGTCACCGGAAATTTGTTTCAGCCAAGTATCTCGCCAGCCTTTTTGAACAACCTTTCGCTGTATATATCATAACATCGGCTCAAATTGAGCCTATGTTTCGGATTGGACCGGACTTTTATGTTNGTTTCAGCCAAGTATCTCGCCAGCCTTTTTGAACAACCTTTCGCTGTATATATCATAACATCGGCTCAAATTGAGCCTATGTTTCGGATTGGACCGGACTTTTATGTTGGGTCCACAACAGTTTCTGTACAGAAAAGACAGGATTCTCGACTTCGCAAGCTTCGGCAATTGCTGGATTTTAAACCAGTCCATGCTGAGCTCATGCTCCATTGGCAAGTGTCCCANTGAGCACATCTAGACAAATTCGAACTCTGGAATCCACTCTGATCCAGAAGTGGAATCCAACTTTGAACTATCCTTTTATCCTGAAGAAAAGGATCACCAAGTTGGGACCGGACTATTCTCGGTCTGTTCGACAAATTGCCTCATCTTACAGTGCACCAGGCAACAGACTTCACCGGAAGCTCCGTGCTAGATTGCACAAGATGGGAGCATTGTTCCTGTACAGCACGGAAAAGCAAGAAGTGCACTCATCGTGGATGATTTTAACGATACTTGCAGAGAAGTCCCTCGCTTCTTTTAATATGCAGCGAAGACTTCGATCATGCTCGTACTCCCTANCGTACTCCCTACCACACATCTACGCACTTCTCCGGCTGTCAAACAATCTGGAGGAGCCTCCCAAAAGCTTGGTGCAAAGCATCTTGTCTCGAATTCTTACTTTCAAAGGAGGTCTTGCCACACCGAAAGCAAGACCCATCAAGATACCTCTCTTGTCTCACAACGATTTCCGGAATGCCACCAAGCAGTGGCTTACAAACAAAATCATCCCTGTTAAAGATTTTCTTATTCCGTTTCACCTGCCTCCTTGCCATGTCGTCTCTGCGGCCCACTCTTCGATGGGCACTATACTGACGAACCATCATGCAATGATGGCTCAGTTCTCTTGGGACACACCGCCTCCATGTAACTGCTCGCTGTTCCGACAAAAGCATCCTAACATTGGAGGAGTTGACCATCCTGATGATGGTCAATGGCACGTCGCTTCGCCATTAGATGCTTTGAATGTTTCCAAAAGACTTCGGTTTTTTCTGGGAACCAGTGCTAAGACACAGGTGTACCCTGCTCTTTCTTCGTACATCGATGAAACATGGGCGGAAGTTCAACGATGGGCACAACGCCATTTCGTTCCNCTTCGGTTTTTTCTGGGAACCAGTGCTAAGACACAGGTGTACCCTGCTCTTTCTTCGTACATCGATGAAACATGGGCGGAAGTTCAACGATGGGCACAACGCCATTTCGTTCCGAATGTGACCTACCAGGACAGGGAGACTTTCATTCGCAGCCAATGGTCACAACATACTATCGCACACCTCTTTCTTTCGATGACATCAAGTACATCAAGTCTGTTATCGCCGGATATGTTGTGCAAGGTCGGGACCATGCTCCGAACCATCTGCACATCTTCTGTCCCTTGTTATACTGGAAGATTTTGAAGAGCTTCGGCGACGAAGAAGTCTACACTCGCTCCCTACTGACTCCCAATCAAGCTCAGGTTTTCTTGCCACATTGACAAGGAAGCCGTGGCTAAAACCGTATCAGTGGGGAGTACAGGAAACAGCGAAGCTGCCCTGCTCCTATCTGCTTCTTAAGATAAAGAAGCAGTTCTTGAAAGCTCGGCCAATCATTTCCTACAAATCCTTTGTTTTTGGGTGGCTTTTCCAAGCCGCTAGCAGTGCCCTCAACATGATGTTACCAGTGGTTTTTCCCAACAGCTACGGCCACCAGTCCCTTCCTGAAATCTTCCAGGGCCTGCACCACTACCTCTCTACAGTTGATGAGGACATTGAACTCAAGGAGTTCAATCAAGATCTTGTGGGTTTTTTCACAAGTCTTCCCACAGATCAAATTATGATGGCTGTGAATCAATTAATCGATTCCTACGCCAATACTCAGGTAACAGAATTCAACAAGATCAAGTTCACTGTACAGCTTGGTGCATCTGAACCGAAGCTTCGAGTATTTCAAGGCAGCTACAAGCGCCACAAATCGAAGACGGGCACAATCTTTTTGAAGGATCTTTCTCGCATCTGTCAATTATCACTGGAGACGTCGTTTTTCACTCAGATGGGAAGAATTNTATTTCAAGGCAGCTACAAGCGCCACAAATCGAAGACGGGCACAATCTTTTTGAAGGATCTTTCTCGCATCTGTCAATTATCACTGGAGACGTCGTTTTTCACTCAGATGGGAAGAATTGTCAAGCAGACCAGAGGCTCGGCCATTGGTAATCAGATTTCCCCTTCCCTAGCCAACATTGCGGTTTCGTACAAGGAACAGCAATGGTACGAATCACATCGCAATGCCTTGGAAGCGTTGCGATCACAGGTCTACATCATTCGTTATGTAGACAATCGCTTGGTGCTCTGTTCAGATGACATTGCAAACCGATGGTTTTTTTCAGCAGTTCCTGGCTCCATTCTTTTATGGACACCCAGTGGAACTCGAGGGAGTGACCGACGGAGAGTTTCTGGGGACAACTTTAATTTAAATCCCCGAACTCGACGTCTCGAGTACAGACAACCCACCGCCCGACATCAGTTTCGACCTTTTCGCACAGCAGGCACTGACTCGCATAAGGTTTCAGCTGCTTATGCGAGGATTTGTCTGGCCAGCCGTATTGCTTTTCCATTTCAACAAGCAGAAGCTGATGCGAGGGCGTGAACATAACATCACCACCCTAAGGGCGAGATCTGAGGAGAATTCTCCCCGCCGGCATCACAGACACCGACGACATCATCGGCATCGATCTCGCAGCCGGAATGACCCTCAAAGAAGGGAGATTCCACCTCCTGCTGTTNTAAGGGCGAGATCTGAGGAGAATTCTCCCCGCCGGCATCACAGACACCGACGACATCATCGGCATCGATCTCGCAGCCGGAATGACCCTCAAAGAAGGGAGATTCCACCTCCTGCTGTTGCGCCGAGGCAGAGACCTCCAGCGCCAACTGCTGCTCCAGCTGCGACCCCAGGAGATTGGCACATTGCCCCGGATGCTACACCTTTTCGAGGCTTTCCACGTCCTTTTGTACAGCATCCACCGCCTCGATCGGATACACCGCATAGAGGTGAACCAAAATCGGCACCTGCGGGTCGTTCACCAACCCAATGGTACCCGGATTCTGATTTACCTCCGGGTGTATGGCTCGCTGGAAATGGGCCACCCAGAAACCCGGACCTCTCGGGCCCGCCTGGATCATGGAGACCGCAACCACCTCGACCAGTGGTTCCTCCTCCAGGTTTTCTTTCTGAGCCTAAGCAAGGCAATGTTCGGCCTCAACCAACTTCGGGAGGCAAGCATAGTTCTGCCCCCGAAAAGCAAAAACAGCCGAAGAAAAATCCGGCGTCAACTTTGAATGCTCCCGAAAAGGAGAACAACCGAAGAAAAACCCGGCTTCGACTTTTAATGCTCAGCACAATGCTGCTCCAGTAACTCCTCCCTACAATCCTCCTGATCGTGAGCCAAAGGCCACACCCTGGAAGCGGGAGAAAAAACAGGAGCCTGGAAGAGCATCTACAGATCAACCTCCAGTTGTGGAAAAATCAGCTGATGAAATGCTGGACGAAGAGCTTCGAGAAACGAATGCTCAGTCTTCCACCGATCAACCTACTGAGGTGGATCTTGAGCGACTTTTCGTCGATGCCTACCAAGCCACCGGAGCAGAATTACTCCAAACAAAGTGGTATGGCTGAGAGCACTGAGGCTTTCGATACCTCCGACCCTCTCACGCCTTTTCTTGCATATGTGCTTTTCGTGTTGCACTATCGCAACAATCCTTTTCCGGATTCTTGGCTCATCTTCAAACACTCCGAAATGCGAGAANGTCAACAATCTCACACAGTGAGATTGATGACGTCTGCCTTGAGCTTTTGACTCTTTTTGAAGAAGCTCCACGGCCGGAATCCATGAACAGTGGAGTTTTCCGCACTTTTGCCAAGGCTTTAATTTCTGCAAAAGTCCGCGTTGCCAATCATTTCAAGCCAGGGGCGAAAAGCTATGAAGTGCCAGGATGCAACAGCAAACTGTGCTTCTTTGAGGTCCAGTCCTTTCCTGGGCCGGAACCTCCGGGACAAGCCCATATTGCTTGGGCCCATTGTTCAGACGTACCCGCATTTTGGCGTCTGGGCGAGTCATTCGCACAGCTGCCTGGACTCTTGGCCTAAGGCCTGATCAAGAGTCAATGTCTTTTTTCGGTCGTTGCCACACCAACAATGGGTGGACCGATAATTTCATTGAATGGGCTGCCAATCTGAACTGGAGCACAAAAAACAGCTCCGGCGTTGTGTTTGGTGGCTATATGGGCGGAAATTTCGCAAAAAGCCCCTCCGCCAACACTGTCTTAGAAAACTCTATGTGCCGGCTGCATCAGGCCGTACACTCTGTTTCAAAAGACAAAAGATGGGCGATTAGAGAATCAGCTGCCCGGGTCGACTACATTTTTATAGTTGCCAATCAAGATTCGGCCGACTTCCCGGCTCGATCCATGCTGAATACTATCGCCGACGCGATTAGCCAGAGGGCTATCCAGGACACAGAAGCCTGGGGTGGATGGCGTGCACCTTAAAAAAAGACATGCCAAGTTCTTTATTTATTAAATTGCATGTGGACTGGAGTGCTTTTTTCGAGACAAATGAATCCCTTCAACTGATGGCAGGAATTTTTTCGAGCTTGCTACAGTAAATGTACATACTTTTCTCTCTGCGTATACTGTTCAAGCCAATTTGCTTTCGTGCTGCAGCCATGGACAATCAACCAGTTCCCTTGGCTGCTGGGTCGCCGGCTTCTTCCACTTCATCGTGGCATTCGGCTTTTCACCTTCTTTGTGAGACGATTTCTCCCAAGCACGACAAACAACGTTCAAAGGACGTTGGGTCCAAGAAATCCAAAAAGAAAAGAAGAAGTCAAAAACGACTTCTAGCAACCTGCAAGACACGCAGACTGCGGCCGATTTCGATGATCCAGTTTTTGACCTTCTTTTTTCAAGAGCAAAGCAGACAGCCCCGCGACCCCGGTGGACTCTGTCAAATATGAGGGTCGTGGCGTGGCTAAGATGATGGTTCGTAGTGGCCGTCGCTGTCCGTGCCACTATGTTCGTCGACATCTTTGCCCTATAAAGCTTTTGGCGGATGAATTTGGTTTCACCCAGTCAGCTTCGTCCACAATCTGAAGCGTGCGAAGTCAGAAAACATTGGTTTCTTTTCTGTACAGTCGTCAGCTGCCCTTTTCTTTTTTTCATGTTGTCGTCACAGCTATCGGCTTTCAGCGACGACTCGTCATGTCGGACCGAAGTAGATCCCGGTCGCCGCAAATTTCCTGGCGATACTACTGGTCCAAGACAGTAGCAGCTGATGGTCAACACAATTGGTGGAAGACCTGGTTCCCTGCAACACCTCAGTGGATTAAAAATCGCCTGGATGCCGACAAGATGTGGAGCCAAGCTTCCACAACTACTGCTCCACCTTCATCTGAGGCGCAGAGTTCAGCTGTTGTTTCAGAGTCTCCAAAGAAAACGAAACGGAGCCGTACTCCGTGAAAGCCACTAGCAAAATTCATGCACGTTGCCAAACTTATTGGCCATAACACTTTTCGACTTAGAGATTGTCGACTAACATGCAGTCTACTCTCCAAACGGGGAGTAGCTGCGTGTGTGACCCTCTGATNAGCAAAATTCATGCACGTTGCCAAACTTATTGGCCATAACACTTTTCGACTTAGAGATTGTCGACTAACATGCAGTCTACTCTCCAAACGGGGAGTAGCTGCGTGTGTGACCCTCTGATAGCAAAGAGTTTCATGTCCAACAAAGTGCAGGGGGCAGCAGGGAGTCCACAGTTCTGCTGCCAACGAAGACGGCTGTGGATACTCCGTGAAGCAGATTGGGACGCCAATCTGTGTACCTGCAGGTGTTTCTGCNGCAGGGAGTCCACAGTTCTGCTGCCAACGAAGACGGCTGTGGATACTCCGTGAAGCAGATTGGGACGCCAATCTGTGTACCTGCAGGTGTTTCTGCCAGTGTTTCTGCAAGTGAAGTGGGTGTGTGTGTGTGGACTTCTGTTGCTAAGAGTGAATCCACAGAACCCTCAAACCAAACAACCTGAATTCTGGATTCGATTTTTCGGAGCAGGAGGCTGAGGGCCCGTCACTGGTACCTCAGCCAACGAAGACTACCACTGACAGGGCGTGCAAACGCACCTGCGATTTAAAGGGGGGAGGGTGCACCTGGGTCTTCGTGACAGCTGTGGCCCCCTTACAAGTACAAAACATGTACCTAAAAAGGCAACCCCCTGTGGTGCCAAGATTAGAAAGAAGGACAGGCCCCCTGTGGTGTCCAGATTAGACAGGTGAGCCTTGAGTCCTGATTGGTTCCGGAACGCCGAAAGCTTCATGCTTTCAAGACTACATCAAGCATGGCTTGATAAACAACAGATGAGTGGCTGCGCGATGGATACCTAAGTGTGACCCAGGTAGTTGCAAGCTGGTCTTGTATTCGTCTATCGTGCTACCTGCGGCGGGGTCAGCCCGTGCATGTACCTGCCAGGCCTGTTACGATAAAGGCAGGGATCTTGTGATTGGCTCCCGAAGTGGAACCACCAGGTCCGAATACAATTCCAGTTCTGATGGTGCCGGCATTCGATTTGTTCAGTTGCGATGTTTTCCTCGATACTGGCTTCATGCCAGCTGTTGATGCCAGGTTTCATTGCAGGTCTTGATTTTTTGCAGATCCGATGGAACCATCCAAGGTAGCCACCGACTCGGCCAACGCAGCCTGCATGCGTCCATGGATCATGTGGGCCGTGGTGGAAAAAATGACTTGACAATTTGAGACCTCAACTGACTGCACATGTCTGGATGTACACATGACCTGCTTCAGGAGTTCCGAGTAATTAGCGTTTAGGCCAGGCTTCAAGGCTTAGAAGCCAAAAGACCCGGCATTACAGGATTCTCGGATTCATTGGTCATATACGCAATCTTTCCGAATCTGCGCTATATATATTCGGATCTCTATATACGTATACATAATTAATCCTTTCTATTTTCCCTCTCGTGTCTGAGTGTCAGAACAAAGTTCGTGCTTGACATGTCGTTTCTTTTTTCTCGTTTCCTCTATATATATATATAGCTATTATAGCTCGCTCTCTCTCTATCTCTGCCTCTCTCTCTCTCTCTCCTCTCTCTCTCTCTCTCTCTCTCTCTCTCTCTGTCTCTCTCTCTCTCTCTCGCTCTCGCTCTCGCTCTCGCTCTCTCTCTCTCTCTCTCTCTCGCTCTGTGTTAAAACCGTGCGGCTCTCTCTTTCGAGTTACTATATCTGTGACGTACAGGTATTTTTTTGCAGATTTCTAGATTGCTCCGTGGGAGCTGGCAAGCCCTCGTGATCGTTAACTGACCACAAACCACAATTAATGGCAGCATTCGCTATAGCACGTAGACAAATTACTACTGGTACATAAGAATAGATGCCAATTCATTCAATGCTGCCCCAATGGGTGCATGCACTGGGCCTTGCGCTTCAGCGCACTTTTGCGATGAAGTCTGACCTGACTTATACATCTGGACTGGTCCATGGCCTATATAACAGACCTAACATGCAGACACTTCTTGAAGTAGTCATGTATATTGCTCTCGGGTGGCGGGAGGAGGGTCGCCATGTGCAGCCGGCCTGGCATTTTCCTGCAGCGGAGGATATATACATGTCACTGCATCCTATATATGCATGTCACTGTTCGTCCTCCGTGCTCCACGGCTGAGTCTCCACGTCATCCATGGCTGCAAGGGCTTCTTTGCCACGTGGTGGCACCAAAGAGTTCTTAACAGCTCGTTTGCAAAGATGCTGTATCTTCTTGGATTGCTTCTTCAGCCAGTCTGCTCGAGTGAGCCCGTCAGTTGGACACAACGGCACCTCTACTTTGTAGTGGTCGAGCAGGCG
The DNA here is from genome assembly GCA_003297005.1 of Symbiodinium sp. clade A Y106. NCBI lineage: Eukaryota > Dinophyceae > Suessiales > Symbiodiniaceae > Symbiodinium > Symbiodinium sp. clade A. The sequence continues at coordinate 25,981 of BGNK01004455.1, forward strand.
TTCTAGTGCACGCTTCACAGCTGATCGGGTAAAGTACCGGGGTTCGTGAACAGCGCCACACCACGCAAAGGCTTGTCGGCAACACAGGAATTTCAGGGAACTCTTCGGAGCTATCGAACCTGTCTTGCGAACTCTTTCGCCCTGATCAGGGCGCACACAAGCTAAGTGCAACTGGGCCGCTATGTGCCGAGCTTTCCGCCCGATGTCTTCGGACATTTGGCCAGACAGCTGCAGCAGCATCATGATGCGCGACGACATATCAGCGAGCCTGCCAATATATATTGTTGCGATTGCAGTCTCTAGAAATTTCAACCATTCCAAGTTGATTCTGTTTGAAAGCATCATGATCATTGAAGCATCATGAGCAAAATTTTGCTTAAGCCGCGCAAAAATCAACAAAAGTCACGAAGAAACTTGCATCATGAGACCGGAAATCAGGAAGCAGAAACGGTACTTCCAAAAGGCATCGCCATAAGGACGCTTGATTTATAAGGCCGGTTCGCCGACATATAAAGCCGGTTGGCCCCTCCTGGTTATGGTACCATAACATGTCGTACTCCTTCGGACAGACTAATGGAGCGTACCGCACTTGATGCTGGCCAGTTTCTTCAGGTGATGGCACAACCGCTCCTATGGGGCCAGCAGTGGGAGATGGGCTTTCGTGACCAAAAGGTCTTCCGGTGACTCGAGCAGTCGTATGGTGCGCATGAAGGAGCGTGATTTCGAGCGTTGATCAGTGCCAGCTCATGGTTTGATGGCAGCATCTCGGCTTCAAACAACGTGCTTTCCCAACCCTCATTGCACCTGGGGCCGACGTGCCAGCTGGTGGATGAGAGAGGGAAATTTTCGCTCTCATTGCACTTGGGACCGTCACGCCAGCTGGTGGATGAGAAGTGAAGATGTGCCAGGACCAAGCATAATATCGGCCAGGACCCAAGCCGAACGACGACGAAGACGACAACGACCGCGACGATTACTAAGGACACGTGCTGCGCGGCGACGATGACGACATTGACCGACGACCGACGACTACTAAGGAATGCTGCCACTGCGACTCGGTCATGTCTCACGGTTTTCTCGCCTGTCAGCCGAGCTATCGTCTTCTCCTCCCTCTCTCTCTCTCTCCCTCTATCCGCCCTCGGTCCTCCTGGTCGGGTATTGAACTCCAGTGCAACATGGCTGCAAACCGTCGGCGAGAGCTCCGACGTGGAGCACGCCTTCTTCCGCTTCGGCAGGCTCTCGGAAGTGATTGCGTTGTATAACATTTCATGTTGCTTCAGGTGCCTTGTAGGTCTTTGCTGCATGTGATGTGGTTGAACAGGGCCTGCATTGGTTGAAGACGGATCTCCCCTCGTATGAGGGGTGTGTGTGTACACCGTGATTCTAAGCTAAGGGTTTTTGGTCAGACAATAGCAGCAGGGGGGCAACGGCCCATCTCTCCACGTTGCCCAACGAAGCTATGGGGAATGTAGTGGATGAGAAGGCTGATCATCTTCTTGTACCTGCTTATACAGAGGATGGCAACCAGGCTAAGCCACAAACCTGGCATGCCGAGGGAGTTTGCATTGCAGTGTTGTCGTCAGCTTTCAGGTTACTTAGGCAAATCCCCATCAACATCAAGATCTTCCCCAGAAAGTGTGAGTGGTGGTGTCAACCTATACTCCGTGTGTGTGTTTGTGTTTGCGTGTGGTGTGTGGGATTCTGTCTCCACAGGACTATTGGATCCTGTGCGCAGAAAACTCTTCACACTTGGAATGGCAGACCGTGGGATTCTTCCAAGATACCGAGGCGCGAGGGCGGGGATCTGCGAAGCCTAACGGTATAGCGGCCCTGTGAGAGCGAGCTGTGAGAGCGACCGGGGGGCGAGGCCGCATGCAAGGAGCTCCCAGAGCCGGTCTGCGACGAGGGCCGAAGCCCCGCAGACGTGCTGCGTCGTGGCTGCACATGGCCGAAAGAATCGTAGAGTCCTAGCATAGAGGATGCTTAGCTACAGAAGCTACAGCATACTGTATACTTTAAACTGGTTTTTGAGACTGAGCCTTGCGAGGCGCTATGCAGTGCATTTCCTGCGACCGGAGAAGTGCTACCACTTCGCAGTGGAGTGCCGTGGATCAGCTCAGAAACCAAACAGAGCAGAGCGAGAGCAGCGCGAAGCGTGGCCGCGAGCGGCGCTTATGCGGCCGAGGCTACTCGGTGCTTCCCTCCCCTTTGGCTGCCTCGGCAACCCTTCGCCTCGGCGGCGAGGGAGGGAGTTCGACGCTGCGCTCGCGCCTGCCCCTGCGAACGACTCCACAGGCGAGCGCAGCCTGGCCCTCAGCCACAGCCGAGCGAAACGCCCTTCCGACCCATCGCCTCCATCCTCCATGCTATCACATGCGCAATGCGCACGTGTTTTGTGAGGACGCAGAGGCAGAGGCAGCTCGCTCCTGGGAGCTTTGGAGACGCCCAGAAAACTCAGGCGGTTTAGCTGCCCGGTGGCCTTGCAACGGTGTTTGCACATGGCTTTGTCGCGAAGGTGAAGCTTGGCATGAGCCTTGAGGAGAGCAAAGTCTCTCTTCCAAAAGGCAGCAAAAAGCTGTCCTGCCCGCTAATGTAAAGCCTGCTCGCACAAGAAGTGCAGGCAGGCGCCGCCGAGTTCAGGCACGTGCAAGCGTGCGTGAGCCAGGTTTGCGACTTGCGTGCACCTTCTTGGGTTTGCTTAGAAGGGGCCCCTCAAGAGCCATTTGAGGAATTCAGAAAACATGAAACCAAACACAGAAAAGCGTAGGCAAACAGCGGGTTCTGAGACTGGTGTTACTGATATTTCATGATATTGTGGCATCCTCGCAGCCTGGGATGGGATCCGAGACGTTGGGTGAACATGAAGTGCATCTCCCTCAGGCGCGCTGCAGGTGCAGGGAATGCGCCGTTGGGACATTGAGATACACTGCGGTTGCTTCCGTCTCGAGCTGGTGTTGCCTGCATCAGAGCATACAAAGCGCACATGAGCCTAGGCCAGCGAGTATCGAGTGCTTCCCCACGTCCCAGCATGCCCCCCCC
>BGNK01004455.1:29025-47973 GCA_003297005.1 Symbiodinium sp. clade A Y106
CCCCCACGACCCCCTGAACGCATGGGTCGCATCATGGGTTGAACCGAACCTCGAAGCCTCGCAATGGCTGAGCGGCAGGCAGAGATGTGTCAGAGATGTGTAGAGGTGTTAAGAGACTCCGACGCAGGCGCGCCCGCACTGCCCGGAAGAGGACCTGTGCCTCACAGCCCCGGCCCCGGCCCAGAGTCAGACTCACAAGGAGACGTGGGAGGAGAACCTGGCCCTCAGGCACTGCGCTCTTTAGGGACACATTGACATGTTTCGGGGGGGGTGGGGGAGGGGTGGGGGGCGATCACGTCGAGGAGGCAGCTGGCAGACGTCCATCATCAGTGAGAGTCTCAGATACCGGCGCCGGTCATGAAAAGAGACGTGGCCGCTGTGGGCGGTGGAGGCTGCGGAATCTGAAGGAGAACTACACAGAGGAGCTCTCCTTCTGGAGGACCTCACCGCCGCCGCCGCTGCCCGGCCTTCTCGCAGCATGGGCCGCCGTCACAGAGTCTCAGGAGGCGGGCGCTGGAGCTGCAGCTGGAACTCACGGCAACAGCGGCTTCCCCGGCCTGAGTGTACGCAGTCGCTTGCAGCAGTCGTAGGCCGTGTTCGTGTCAAGGAAAGACGTGCACAAGGCCACGGAGGCCACGGCCGCGGTGTGGCCAGAGAGAGAGAGCTTGCGAGAGCGGAGGGCGCGAGAGATTGCTGGGATGCTGCTCGGCGGGAAGCGAGGCGCCAAGTCCAACGGAGACCTTTCGCAGCTCGAGCCCATGCCGCCCGCTGCAGAGGCGCGGTGCGACGGTTACCGGTGGTTGGCGATGTGTGGCTGGCGGGCGCCCGCTGCGCTCGTTCGGGCCCCGGGCTCTGGCAGGATTCGCAACTTCGCCAGGCGCAGCAGCCCGTGGCCAAGCAGCTGGAGGAGAGCAGCTGGCGGGTGGGCGGGTGGGCCCCAGCGGGCCCGGGATCCTTTCAGAGCTCAGAGAAAGGAGCTGAAGGCCAGTAAAGAGGAGGCGGAAGCGAGACTGGTCCGGCACTGGGGCCCGGGTCGGCGGGTCGGTGAGAGAGATGTTCACCCAGGCGCAGAGCGAGCTCTTGTCGGAGCAACTGAAGGACCAAGCCTCTCAACAGGCCCCAGCCCAGTGCACGACAGCCGCGTGGAGGGGCCCCGGTGTGAGGCAGTGGAGCTCCTGACGCGGGAAGGCTTGGAGCCGGCGGACACCTTCGCGCCCAATCCTGAAATCAGCAATGCCGCAATGCAAAAAGCGCAGAAAAGCGCAGAGCAGCAGTTGAAGTTGCACTGCTGTGACGCGGTTTAAACGGCGACCCGACCCAGGCGCTCGCTTGGAGAGGTGGAAGCTCCAACGCTCCGCTGGGCCCGGGGCGCAAGGGTCGCAAAAAGCGCAGCACGCCCGCCCTCTCTGACTCTCTGTCTCTCTCTCTCTCTTTCTTTCTCTCGCTCTTTCTCTGTCTCACGGAGGCCCAGCACCAGATTGAGATGCGCTGGCGGCAGCTGGTGCCGCCCTGAGCCGACGTTCTCGGTCTCCTATTCTTCCCCGTCTCTCCGAGCCAGATACCAGATAAGGCATCGAGGAAGGGCAGTGGAAAGAACGATGCCAGATGGAAAAAGAAGTCGAAGCTGCCATGTGTGCTATCCTTCTTCCGATGCCGGCCCGCGCGTCTCCTTGATTGCGATGCGGCGATGCCACGATGTTTCGAGCTGCCGTCTCGGCTAAGTCGCTTCGGTCTGCAACTGGCCTGTGCCGCACTCTAAGTGTCGTCACGTCTTAGTCAAGTCTTCTAGCACGTCACGTCCCCTCCTCCGGTCCCAGTCTCCGCTCTCAGCCGGTGCGCTTAAAAGCCGCTCAGCGTCGGAGCGATGGCGCTGAGCGTCGTTCCGGTTGCGAAATGCGTTCCATGGGGGACTGGCATCGCCCTGTGCGTGCTCACCTACACGATGGTCCACGTCTCCTGCCAGGCGGAGTCGGCGGAGAGTAGACTTTAGAGTGCTGTGCTAGAAACGCACCAGTGTTGTGTAAGATTTTCAAGTTCAAGTGCAGTTGATATATACATAGTCTCGGTTCGAGAGGCACACTCTCAATGGACTCTGTTTGGTGCTTTTCTTGAAGGAATGCAGGACATGGCAGAACCCGGAGCCTCGGGAATCCTCGAGAAACAGCAGACGCTGTAGGCAGAGCCGCAGAGCGCAGGTCATCACTTGCTCTTTGCCCTACTTGCCGGAGGACGCAGACTTCCAGGAGAGCCGCCCGTGCAAAGAAGCGGGCGACACTGTAAACTCTTTGTGCTACCCACCTCCCCAATGGGTGACCACCGTTCTGCATCTTTGAGAAACTACAGTCTTGATGCAAAGCAGGAGCTATTTGTGTCGAGACTGGTGGTCCCTGTGATCCTTGTTTACTTTAGGTGCTCAGCATATTCGGTCATGTGACAGAGCCAAGTGGGTCAATTCGTGTTGGTCTGCTTGTGTCAACTCCTACTTGTAGCAATGACTTCTGGCCCACGTTCGGAGAAGCTGGACACCCCACGGACCTGACTGTCTGTGCTGTCGGTAAACAAATGTCGGTGGTTTCGGCACCATGCAGCTAGCCGCTAGTAGCCCTCCAACTCCCAGCTGCGCTTCAACTGTCCTCAAACCGTCTATCGAAATTTCGCATCAGTCTTCTACAGAGTTCGCTCGCAGCAGACAAAGGAACTTCACTATTTTCTCATAGAACACGCGGGCTCCAGAATGCTTCGCGGCTTCGAAGACAGGAAGCCAGCCCAATTGTACGGACGAAGGAAGCGTCTTGCCATTCGTGAAAGAGTTCTGTCTCATGTTCTGTTAGAGAAGCAGGTGCGGCCGTCGTGTCATGTTCAGGGAATGGAAACTCTTCCATTCATGCCTTCTTGCCGAAAGACAGGGAGAAGCTTTTCGGTTCTTGTCGTATGCCTCGGCTGAACATGAATTAGATGATCTTGATCTTGATTTCAATATTAACAAACATGAATCTGAATGAGAGCTCTGCTGTCCTCGTTTTGGCGCAAAAGCCGAAATTGGATGTTCCAAAATTCGACCTGGTGCGGCGTTCCGAAACGACTACGACTACGATGCATGCAGCACCTTGCAAGCATTGCCACAGGCTTGCTCGGTTTAACATCCAGAGACTGTCACGCGTGGTCACCGCTAGCTTAATTCGCTGTACCGAGGCGGAGAACATTGGCTACTCGGCATTGCGTTTTTGGATCAGTACCTGTACCACACTGTCGAAGCCCCATTGTCCCGAAAAACCGAAGCAGGAAGACAAAAATCTTAAAACGCCGGCACAACGAAAGCACAGCAAACTTTTGGGAGATTGCCCAGCCGCGAATACAGGGCGACAGTGCCGAATGCCCGGGATGCCCGATTTTCGGAGCATGGGCGCGCGTTTTCTCGGGCCCAATGCGCAAGGAACACTCCCACATGCTAAGGCACAACAGTCACAGGCACTTCAAGGCAGTCACGAGTCACAAAGGCCATGTGGCTGAGCGCTCAAACGGGCTCCTGGGCCCGCAGAACCTGACCGACACGCTGACTGAAACTTTGGGGCTCGGCCATGCATGGCCAGCTCGGCCCTCATATGACACCTGTGAAGGCAAGCAGCCGTTGCCTGCACCTTTCTTTGGCTCCTTCCCCCTGGTGTTGGTGCCGGACACGCTGAAGGTGAAGGCAAGCGGCCGCTGCCTTCACCAGGGTTTTTGGTGCCAAAAACGCGCGGTGAAGGCAAGTGTGCGTTTTGCCTTGCCGTCGTGGGTTTTTTGGCACCGAAAAGGTATGTGTTTTTCCAAGTGGGGTTGGTTTGGTTTGGCTTGGCTTTGCTGGGGTTTTGGCTTGGAGCCGAAGAAAAAAGAAACGCGCCCCTTTGTTTCTTTGGTGCTGCTTGGCTCGGCTTGCCGTGACTTCTCGGTCTTTGAATAGCACTGTAGCAACAATAACCGACCCCGCCGGTGTTTTCTGTCGGGTAGCCTCCACACGGTCTTGCTCGCCCGTGAAGTCGGGGCCAGCCCATGCCATGTTCTGCTGAGCTTCCAGCTCGAACTTAGAGCAGCAGCTTGCCTCTGCCACTGTGCAAAGACAGATTTGTTGCTGTTGAGCTTTTTCGTGCTGGAGGAGGGCTGGAACACGTCGGATTGCGGCTTGGTGCTCGGCTTTGCAGCCCTCGCCGCAGCGTTGGGCTACGGGGTCCACGGTCCGCTGATCGACCGCGAGCACCTCAGGGAGTGAAGATACTGCCTTCTTCACCCGAAGCTTCCACGTCCGACTCGGACATCGAATGGATTCATTCCAGTCTCAAATTAAAGCTGTCATATCATTGCATCATCTTGAGCAATCTTGGGCGTAGGAGTGCCACAGACATGGCATGGCATGGCATCGTCTTGCCTGGATGCACTGTAGGCTTCGGGGTCGTCTTTGGCCTTTCTGTCGCTCTGGGAGGCCAGGCACGGCACCCTTTTTCCTTTCAATCGCGGATGGCACTCGTGCAGGCTGCAGCTTGGGCGTGGCCCTGTTGGCCACGGCTGAGACACAGGCTGCCTTCGTCTTGGGCAGCATCCTCGTCCGCTTCTCCTACGCTGCTGGCTGGCCCGCGGAAATGAAGGTGCTTTGCTTACGGGGGGCCTGGGCCTCTGGTCTTTATTCACACTCTGCATGCCTCCAAACAGCGACACACCTACAAGCGTACACACATATGTATTATACAACGTACACAAACACTTATGACTGGACTTCTTGAGATTAACTAACTGTTAATTGTTAACATGTGCTCCGAATTGCGAGTTGTGACTTGTGTTTCAGGTTCAAGATTTGTCCAACAAAGTTGCCCCAGGAATCTTCGGTTTTTGATTGATGGTTTCGATCCGCAGCTTCGAGATTTAATCGTCAATCTTCAATCCGGGCTTCGAGTTCAACCCTTGAGTCAGAACGCCGCGATGTCTCCGCGTCTTCCGCGACAGGCTTTTCAGCCCGTGTAAAGTGTAAAGAGCCTTGCTGGACCTGTGACTGCTCGTGAGCATTTCTGAACATTCGGGACTGCATGAATCTATGTGTATATTGGCATTTATATGTCAGTATATACATGCATGTCTGTTCTTTCTGCTAGAGGCGCTGAAGCTGCTGGTGCCAGAGGAATACCAGGTTGGCACTTTGAGCCTCGCTCTCGTTTAAACCGGCCAAAAATCGTTCGCTGCGGCGCCGGTGAGCCGCCGCAGCGCCGCAGGGCATGGCGGTGTCGGCGCTGGGTTTTGCCTCCCGCGGCGGGGCGATTCTTGGCCGTGGCTTCTTCGGAGCCTGGAGCCTAGTCCAGGAGGCATCTCTCTTAGCGGCGCAATCGTGGGAAGCGCTTCAATTTGGGTCAGTTTTTTCGATCTCCGAAATCGTCGCCGTTATGGTTGTCGTGGTGTTTGTGGTGCTTCTGCTTAATGGTTGTGGTTCTCGCTGTTGGCGTTGCTGTTGACGAGACTTGTGCCGCAGCTTGACAAGTTCTGGATTCGGCATACTTGCAAGACATTTTTTGAGTCTGAAAGGATGCACGACATTACGTAGGCCTCGAGAAGCTTGGATGCGAGGTTTTGCTGCGAAGCTTTACCTGGAGGCAGATCGCCTGGCAGGTGCCGCGGCCGTGAGATGTGCGGATACGGAGTCATGTGTGCAGCTACCTGCAGCGTGCTCTCGTGCATCTGCATCTTTGGGGGCGCGGAGGCTGCGCAGCTCCTCTTCGTCGCCGGAGGCAGACAAACCTGCCAAAGAGAAGCCTGCCGACCCACTGGCCCACTGGTCCTGCCTGCCTCGGTCGTTAGCTGCGGTCAGGAATCGCGGTGCTCGTGATGCGAGGGCTCCTGACTTCGGCGAGCAAGGACACTGTCACTAGACTAGACTCCTAGACCTCGTAGACCTCCTGGCACTCGGCACTCTTGCAGGCACCAGAGGCCAGAAGCCAGAGTCGAGCAATCAGAGATATCTTGAAGGACCAGGGTGGAAGACTGCATGGCAGAGCAGCAGAGCATCGCAGAGCGCAGAGTCATGCGGTCATGGCAGGAGCCATCGATATGGCTGGTGACGGGAGCCTTTGCCTTCCTCTGCCATGTGCAGCACGCCGACGACTTCATGCCCCTCCTCTTCCAGGGGCTTACGAAGTCCAAGAGCGTCGTCTTGTCCTGCGTTTATCCAGGAGCCCCGATCTTTTCCCTTTCGGCCTCCCTGCCTGCCGGCTGCCTGCCTTCCTGAATGTAGTGAAGCAAGAAGCAAGCAAGGATGGAGGAGAGCACGCAAGGCGAAGGCAAGCAAATTGGCCCACATCGCAGAGGAGGTTTAGCAAATGACACAGAAAACACTTCTTGCGTCTAGCTCCAGGCTTGCTCCTATTGCTGCTACATGATTTCGGAACCTACGGCGGGCATTGCACTGCTGTTGCAAGCATTGGTAGCCTGACATTGGACTTGGCTTGCATGTTTGTTGTAGTATGATGTCCATGTACTGGTGGGATTAGTGAGCCCCACACATCCGAGAAGCCCCATAGTGTGGCCCTGCTGGGATTTGACCTCACCCCCATGCATGTACTGCTGTGATCTACAGTTAACTCGCACCCTCCATGAACTTTAGACATGTCGAGCATATCGAAGGACATGATGACAAAGTGGAACAAATACAGCGAGTCGCGCATCGCCGAAGCACGCGGCGAAACAAAGCTGCCAAAAGATATTAATATTCATGTATGTATATAAATATATATATATATATATATATACGTATATATTCTTGGAGGAGAAGGAGTATTCCGTGGAATACCATCATTTCTTGCAGGACAAGAAGTATTCCACCCGTGGAATACCATCTTTTCTTGGAGGAGAAGGAGTATTCCACCCTTGGAATACCATCTGTTCTTGGAGGAGAAGTATTCCACCCGTGCAATACCACCTTTTCTTGGAGGAGTCGGAGTATTCCACCCGTGGAATACCATCTTTTCTTGGAGGAGAAGGAGTATTCCGCCCGTGGAATGCCATCCAATTTTTCTTGGTGCGGAAGGAGTTTCAACCCGTGGAATACCATTGTTTATTGGAGGAGAAGGAGTATTCCGCCCGTGGAATACCATCTTTTCTTGGAGGAGAAGGAGTATTCCGCCCGTGGAAGACCAACTTTTCTTGGAGGAGAAGGAGTATTCCACCCGTGGAATACCATCTTTTCTTGGAGGAGAAGGAGTATTCCACCCGTGGAATACCATCTTTTCTTGGAGGAGAAGGAGTCCCGTAGGAAACCTCCTTAGTTGGTCAGACCTTTGCCTTTGAACGAGCCTTGAAGAGGCCTTGCTGTTGGCTTGAGTCTGTTGAGGCTTCGGATTCCTTTGCGGGCCATTTTGCCTGTCATGCGGGACCTCGTAAGGCCACTGCCCCTCCCAGGCCCGCAGGATAGATTAGCTGCCTATCGCCGCCATATAGGCTCAAGCTGTATGGGCCCCAAGTCCACTGCTGCCAGTTCGTCTTTAACTTCGGTGCAGGTAGTTGAGGTTTCAGCGTCAGCTGACAGAGTGGATAGTGGTGGGGCCCCAGGCCCCAGGTGATCGTTTGGAACCTGCGGTTCGGGACCGGCTTGCTGCAAGGCTGAGCAGTTGGCAGGCCAAGGCCACCCCTCGTGCTCGTGGACTAGCAAACCGCAACATCGAGACAAGACGAGCGGACGTGGTCAGACCTCCAAGCTTAGCCAAGCTTGGGCATCTCTAACGGAGTGCGGCTTTGTGTGCGAGCCGACAAGTCCATGTGCCGTGCGAATCGCAGGGGCGGGCTGCTGACTCCATACTTCGCACCGAAAAGCTCTACGAGACTGATTCCTTTCCTCTCGCAGGCTGAGGCCGAAACTTGGGTGCCAGGCTTTGGTGGTGAGTTTTCTTCGGTGCAGTGATGCCGTGGCGAGCTTTCGGAGCGAGGACAGCTGAAGAGTCCAGTGATCCAGAATGCTACGCAGCTATCAATGCCAAGTTTTTCAGGAGACCGAGCTGGAGGCAAGGCCCCGGCGTCATGGAGGACCTTGGCCCTGTCAACCGGGTTCAATTGGAGCGCGTGCCAAACGACCTCGATGCCGAGACCGAGGAGGTCGAGTCAGGTCGAGCTCGTGCTGGTAGATTGGCCCCAGGCGTACTTCAAGCATTTGCTGGGGCGTGGAGCCAACCCCAACTCGCCAACCGGCGCTTTTTTTGTAGTGCCAATGCCATGTACAAAAGCCTCCAAGCTGCGGCAGCGCCCTCGGCATGAAGCTGGAAGCGTAGGTGGTCGGCACACATCCCAAAGACTGGCCGGGTGTAGGGGCCAACGACATGCCTCTGGATCAGCTGCTCAAGACGCCCTTGGTGGACCGGCCTTCCACTCAACCTCGCAGCGGAGGATTCCGAGGAAGAGGAGAGCGATCCCTTCAGTCGGAATTAAACATAGTTTTTCCAGACCACCTTCCTTGAGAACTCAAAGTGGCACTGCCAAACAAGCACTTTTTCTCCAACCACTGGCACTAACGTACGCACGGAGGTAGTGCCTTTGGTGGCTAGCAAGGTTGCATTCCTGCGTATGTGAGCCCACAGAAGTTTTTGCAACCTGGCTCCGACGGCTCGTAGTCCGGCACGTCGCCGTTGGCTAGCTCCTCTGTGGGGCTGGCGTCTGGCAGCCTGCTGGCTTGCTCAGCACCCTCCACCAGGAGGGCTTCGTCGTCAGCCCTCGGCCCGTCGTTGGAGCTGCAAAGGCTCCTCGGGCGGTTCTAGCCGCTCCACCTCCTCGGGAGGATTGGGCTTTGAGGCCCGTAAACCCTAAATCCCAAACCCTGCACACCCTAGAAGGCCGTAGAAGCCTCAACACTGCCCTCAACCCCAAACCGAATGCGCTGAATCCTATACTAGGTTCCTGAGTAATACCCCTTTGCCCTTTTTGCTTGTCGAGTCCCCTTATTAGAACCCAATAGCAAGGACAAGGGTCTCTTATTATAAATGGGCTACTCAGGAACCTAGTATACAAGCCCTCTTACCCAAAACCCCGAGCCCTGATCCCTAAGTCCGAAGCCTTGATCCCTACCTAGAGGCTCTGTAGTAGTTCCTTTTTCTGGTTCAAATTTAGAACCCTATAAGGTAATCCCAAAAAGGAACTACTACTGTTGATGATATAAATCGAACCGGGACCATGATCGGCTGGCTGCGCTCTACTGGCGCTGCTCTGCCAAATCTTGGGTTCCACGGTAGACCGCACGCTTTTAGCACAGCGGCAATCTGATGCCGGCACTCTTGAGGGAGGCGCCGAACGCTTCTCACGTTCATGGCGCCCGCTTCAGTCAATACTACATGACCGTCGTCCCTCTCCAGTTTCCCCGCCCAGACTCCTTTCACCCACCTGACCTGGGACTTGTTCCCTGGTCTGGGGAGTTTCGCGAGAACTGCCTCCCCAAACGAACAAAGTGCGCCCTGATAGTCGCTGCCCATGGCAGCGCGGTAGGGCGTGACCCCGTCCGTGGACTTGGTCCCGTAGCAGGCTTGCAGCCAGGCCACGTGCCGGACAAGCCACGGAAACAAGTTGGACGAAGCGTCCCAGTCTAAGGCGGGATAGTCCGCTCTCAGCTGCGAGAGCCACGTGCGAGCCTCTCCTCCCAGGTGTGCGTTCCTTCCCTCCACGGATCCTTGGCTTTGGTGTGACCCGCGAGGGGCATCACGAAGACGCATCCCAGCCGGCGGTGGACCGCACGGGCCACAGAGGCGATGGCGTTCTCCTGGTCGGCCTGAAGGACGAACTTGTCGTACCCCAGCCTGTCCACGAACTGTTCCACCAGCCCCGCAGCGTAAGCTGCGTGCCTGTGCCCTTTGTGCGCCACAGGAATTGATAGGGTCCAGGCGGTGGCCCTATCGGTGAGGTTGAGCACCGTGGCGAGCGATGCTTCCTCATCCACTTCCTTGCCGTCTCGGCTGTAAAACTGGTAGTCCATCGTGATGAGCGGCACCACGGGATCTTCAGCTGGCTCGCGCCTTCTGTGTGGGTCCTCGCGGGCCTTGCCCTCCACACCCTGCGCGGCGCGCTCCTGCGCCGTGGGCGCACGTGATCCAGGCGAGTCTTGGCATCTTTGCTGGAAATGGGACTCTGTGGATAGGCTTCTTCTAGCGTTTGATGATGAGGTCCCGCCGCCGGCCGATGCACCCAAAATGGCCACGTTGGTGTCTTCTTGTCCCGAGAAAGGGTTGCATCCGGGGTTCGATCTTAGGAACGTTTACCATGAAAACGCGGTTTCTGCGGATCGTGCCTTATCCACACCTGTAGGTCCGAAGTGGTTCCTTCGGGATTTCTGGGGATCAAGACTACTGGCTCGGCAGAGGCAACGTCGCCCTGAGATTTCCCTTTCTGCAAACTGACGTGTGTATTCTTGTTTTGCAGGGTTGTCCATGGGGGATCATCGGGCACCATCTTGGCTCAGCTTTCCCATGAAGACCAAAGTCTCCTTGCAAGCCGACTCGGTCAAGCCTGACAAACATTGCACGCGGGACCTGGCTGCAGGCGTTAACTGTTCAAGGATATTCCAAAAACCCAGCTTTTGAATGTAATGAGCCAGAGTTTTGAAATGCAACTAGCGTCCTCTCCACTGGAGTCTCGGCACATCTTCCTGCCATTCTCTGACAAAAGAAGGCGCTCCTCCTGCTCTTAAAGAACTTGGGACGCAGTGGAGACTGGCATACCCTACCCATGCGGCAGCCTCCGTCCACGGCCCTGGAAGATGCTCGGGCTGATTCCTTTCTGTCATCCGGCGCAGCGTTGCCTTGTGGTGACACTCGTGCAGGCCGTGTGGGCTTTGCGAAACGCAGCCGCTCTAGAGACTCGCCCATGAGCACCTCATCCAGTCGGGGGGCTGCCCCCCTCAGAAACTGTGAGATTCACAAAATCTGCTGTTCTGGCGTCATAGCTTTGAAACATTTCTTTAGAAACGTTACTACGTATGGCACGTCGATGCGAACGCTTTGCATCCGTGGTCCTCTCGTCCTGTTTTTGACTAACTGTAGCCGCCTCCTGGCATCCCGTCTCTGAAGCCAGCAAGGGGTCTTTCACCTTCGGAGCACTGACTTCGCAGGGTCGTTGCAAGCCGTGGAAGCCCAGCAACAGGACCACTCCAAATCGGGTCCATTGCCACCGAACCGTGGAAGTGGCATGAGAGGATGTTTTGAACAACTTCCAAGGACCCGCCAGAAAGCTTTTCAGATATGGGAAGCGTTGAAGAATCGTGGATGGTCCCCGCATAGTTGCGTCTCGTCGCTCCTTGTTCGTACAGCAATCGGCCGTACTCTTCGAGGACAGTCGCTAGCCGCTAGTTGAATGGGATCACAAGACTAGGCTTCATGCCGAGAAGATATGCTCTGTGCCCCGTTGAATTTTGCCACACCTCGTGCGACACACACGACTTCAATGCAAAGCAGCCCTGGATGTTCAGATGCATCAGCAGTCACTTTTGCTGTCCGGCGGACATGAGGACTCTGACAGGTGCACCTACGACTCAATCCGAGGAAGAACATGGAGGTGCACAACCATGCCGTAGGCAACCGAAAGGCTGAACCAAAACGACACGTGTCCGCTCTCACTTCTGTGCCTGCTGACCTGCACGACTGCTACCGCCGGAGTTTACGTCAATCCTCAGGCTCCGAAGGAGCAGGACCTAGCTCTTGAAGGGCGGCACCCGGAGGGGACAGGCTGGTGTAAAATCCCCGTGTATACGCCCGCCTGCATAAGTCTAAAGTATAACTGCCTGCCCCACTCTTGCACGAACAATTCCAGCGCCGTCAGGCAAAGCATCGGTGGCATACACATGTGGGTCCTGCTGGACCTTCAGATCGGTTGTGGCGAGTGTGCCCAACATGGCCAACAGAAGCAACTCTTGCTGCAGATCCGGGACATCCTAAACGCGGTATGAGGCAATCGTGCGGGATGACCCGTGTTATATGCAACCTGCCAGACAGAGAAAAGTGGTCTGCGAAACTGCAATCCAAACGCCCATAGCCCAAGGACTCGCTGCAGCAGGTGCTCCGAAGTAACACAGTAAAACCCTTCGCAGCCAGAAGAGCAGTATGGAACGACAATTGCGACAATTTGGCCCTGTCCCCATGCCGACCATGCCAGTATCACCATCAACCTGGGCGGGTAGCAGGGTTAGTTGTAACATTTTTGTCTTAGTTGTAACTTTTTTGTCTTAGTTATAACTTTTTCCTTTGTGAGGGCCCCCCTCCAAGCCAACAGTGTCTTTTAGCCCTGCGGGAACTGTCGCCCAAGACAAAACCCCAAGGAGTAAAGCCAGCAGGAACCTTTGCCCGAAGACGACAACCCTAAGGAGTGCACCCAACACGAACTTTTGGCCGAAAGCAGAAACCCTGAGGTGTACGCCCAGCACGAAGTTTCTACAAGAGACGAAAAACCCTAAGAAGTAAACCCCGCAGAAACCTTGGCCGAAGACAAAGCCCTAAGGAGTAAAGCTCGCAGAAACCTTTGGCCGAAGACGACAACCCTAGGGAGTAAACCCAGCACGAACCTGGGCCGAAAACAAAAAACCCTAAGGAGTAGACCCAGCGCGTCACGTCTACAAAAGACGAAAACCCTAAGGAGGAAACCCCGCAGGAACCCTTGGCCAAAGACGACAACCCTAAGGAATAAACCCTGCACGAACTTTTGGCCGAAAATAAAAACCCTAAGGCCCTAAGGAGTACACCCAGCACGACATTTCTACAAAAGACGACAACCTTAAGGAGTACACCCCGCAGAAGCCTTTGGCCCAAGACAACAACCCTAAGGACTAACCCCCACAGGAACCTTTGGCCGAAGCCGAAGACGACAACCCTAGGAAGTACACCCAGCCGAAGACAAAAACCCTAAGCAATACACTCAGCACGCAGCTTCTACAAAAGACGAAAAGCCCTAAGGGGTAAACCCTGCAGAAACCTCTGGCCGAAGACGACAATCCTGAGAAGTAAACCCAGCACGAACCTTTGGCCGAAGACCAAAACCTTAAGAAGTAGACCCAGCACGAAGTTTCTTCAAAAGACGAAAAACCCAAAGGAGTAAACCCTGCGGGAACTGTCGCCCAAGACGAAAAGACCCTAAGGAGTAAAGCCAGCAGGAACCGTTTGCCTATGACGAAAACCTTGAGCAGCATACCCAGCAGGAAGCTGCTCCTAAAGAGGAAAAACCCTACGGAGAAAACCCGGCAGCAGCCTTGGGCTTGAGCATGGCAGGCTCCGATACAGCGGGCAAAAAATCGCAACTAAGGAGCCTGTTTTGCCACCCTCTGCAGAGATTAGTTTTTAAGAGGGAAAAAGTTACAACTAAGAAGTTTTGTAGGACAAACAAAAAAGTTACAATTAAGACAAAAAAAAGGTTACACCTAACCTTCCTTCCAGCTGGGCGCCCGAAGCCGAAAATATATCAGCCCTACGTTTGCGCTTCTTGGGGTGATAGACGAAACCAGCTCGGGCATAGGCTAGGTCGGCTTGTTGGCAGCCAAGTCGATCCGATGTGCTGCTACATGGTGGGGGCATCAATGCAAACCCCTGTGTAATGGCCTGGGGATGGGGGAGCCCAACCTAAGATGCTCGTCACCAGGTCACCAGCACTTCCCTTGTAAGACTTGCCTTCTAAAGTTCAGCGGTTACGCATGCTCCTGGAGCGGCAGCTGCAACAGGGATTCCATGATATCTCTCTGTAGTCCTACCTGCCCACCCGAGTTTAAGATTGGGTAAGGGGCTACCACATGTGCGTCGTGGTCAGCTATGCTTCACTGTGACTCCTCCGCTGTATGCTGCGAAACAAGGGGCAAGAACTCAGTGACAATGTGAGTTGCATGAATAAGCATGCCGCATGCCGAAAGGCCCCAGAACCACAGCCCGGGCGTGTTCAAACCAGAGTTTTCCTGCGCGCAGGAGGCGGCATCGCTGCCATGGCGCTGAATGCCTGGAAAGGGAATCTCCTGTGCCTCCGGCTCAAGGCTTCTGGAGGCTTCTGGCTTGCGGTTGTGCTCGGACGCTTGAAAAGAGAATTTGATCACAATCGCTGTTTTCGCAAAAGCCAGCTGAGGCAGCGGCGCCAGCGCGAGCAGCTTTACGTCGCCAGCAGCATATTGGGAGCTGCTTTGCTCACGCTGCTCCTTTTCATCGCGGCCTGGGCCCAGAGGAAGCCTTAAGCCGTAGTTGTGCCCTGCGCCTTACATGGTGTAAGGCAGCCGAAGCGGAAGCAGAAGCATCGCCGTGCACCGTGACCATCGTGGCACTGACGCTGTCGCCCGACGGCTTTCCCCACCGACGTCTGCGCGAGTTCGGTGTGAGCCCTGAGCCAAGGTTTCTTGTGGCCTTCTGTTGCGCTGGGCTCCCAGAACAGGGCATGGCGAGCGCCTTGTGATGGTTTCTGTCAAAGGCTTTGCCGTACTACCTGGTCCCCAACCTTTTTGCTTTTGACCTAATGGGCACAGAGTGCGCCACTCTGATTGGTTTCTTCGAGCCCCGATCTCGGCAGAATTCGGGGTGCTGAGGCGAGGCAGCCAGGCAGTCCAACAGCTGAGCTGAGGTTGACGTCCTTCTGCAGCATGATGCCAGCTTTTCGCTCAGCGTTGTTGATGGCAGGGCCAAATTCGGGTGTACATCGTGCCGAGGCGCACATGGTGCTGCTGCACATAGCCCGGAGGCCAAGTCCTTCCGATCCACTCTTTCCACTCCTTCCGCTTCTGCGTGATCCGAGCTCGACAGTCTTCCTGCAAACCGCAGTATTGAAACCACAAGGTTGAACTGCCCACCAGCCAGGGAAAAGGGCGATGACTCTGAAGAAACTCATGTCGATCACTGCGAGCGCAACTGGAGCATCTGTGCGGTTGTGAGCTGCCATCAAGGCTGGGACGATGGGGTGGACGTATGCGCTCCTGCAGATGGTGTTGACCATGTGCTGCGCTGCGATTTTCCTGGCCCTTCTAATACCACAGCTTCTTGGATGGCAGCCGGGAATAAATGGGCATGGGCATGGGCAGCATGGGCACGTGAGTGGGGACTGCAGCTTTCAGGTGGCGAGCACTTGTCAGCCGCTTACCAGAGTCGCGAGGCTCGGCTGGAGCCGTCGAAGACGGTCATATTTCCAGCTACACATCACTGAAGCAAGAGAAGCTCAGCTGACGGCCTTATGACGTCCCGTTACATTAAATGGAACGGACTGCCGCTTCAAATTTTGAAGCGGCAGTCGCAGCTCATGCTCTTACTCAATCCAATCGACGGCCGAAGCGAAATGCGAAAGGAGTTAAAGGACTGAAGGGTGTGGCTGCGCCTCTTTTGACTCTGAGCGTCGTCCTCGCAGTGCCGGGATCGAGCCATGGACGTGCCCTGGCAGAGGGTAGGGCCATGGGTAGCATTGGAACGCCCACAGGCACCACTCTCCAGGCGAGGTGAGTCAGGTGCTCTCCTACTTGGTCTTCTCCTAAACCCAAAAGTCCCCCCACCCGTACATCCACCCAGTTGTCGCACCCACCAAAAGTGGATCTATCCATCTATCTATCTACCTATCTAAATGGACATAATCATAAATGTGTATGTATACTTATGCAGTGAGCTAGCTGCTTAGTTGTTCATTTCGTTATTATTTATCTGTTTATCTATTTGTCTCTCTATGTTTGTATACGTGTTCATTCGTTTGTATTTGCTGGTGTGTTGGTGATTTATTTGTTAATGCACGCTACGCCCCCCCAAAACAACCCATGTTTGGGACGGGGAAAACAGGAATCATGCAAGACTCGCTTCCTCCTGCTTCCGTGTAGTGGTCATAAGTTTCCGCCCGTGATGCAGCAGCACACATCACGACATTGTATTCAGAGCTCTCGCACCCCTTACTCTCTTGCTTCTTTGAGGATTCAGTAGTTAATGGAATCACAGCTTCCTTTAGCAAGGCTCTTCCCTTGCAAGAGACGTTTTTTTGCGGCAGAGACGGCGGAAAAGAGCCCGAGGTAGGTCATGGGGAGGTGTCCACATATATATATATATATACATACATACTGTATATACACATGGGTGGTTGTCAAAATGATGGTCCCTTTGGGTCCCAATAATAATACGGCACCTATTTTACAGTAATATATATATATATATAGATATATATATATAGATATATATATAGATAGATAGATAGATATATATATATATACAACATATATATATATATAATTAACATGTACATATACATATGGCATGCATATATATATATATATACATGTATATATTATAACATGTATTTCTTGTACCCCCCCCCCCCCCNCCCCCCCCAGTGCTTGGGTCATTGGATTGGGGGTTTGCCTCCAGATCGTACATTTCGTGCGTTTGTTTACCTACAAGACTCTCGTCGCAGAACCAGATGGAGAATACGCCTCGGATCCAAGATTCAAGGTGCAGGGCAAAGTTCTCCCGCGCACCTTGAATCTTGAATCTTAGATCCAATTCATATTCAATTGAATACGTTTTCAATCCGTTGGACTACGGACTGTTGCGGTTTGACCATTGCATTTTGTATTCGAGCCTGAAGTTGTGTGAATAGTCGCTTTGTTGTGCTCTTTCAGTGGCGTGATGTTCATTACGGAACCGTAATGGAAAAGCTGTGCTGTTTGGGTTGTTGTTTTGTGGGTGCGTATTGTCACTACTAAGTTAGTGTCGCTGATGATGTAACATGTCCACCACACTCTCTTTCAGAAAGCATTTCCTTTATCACCCTGTTACAGTTGTCATTGTCATGATCAATCCCTTCACTTCCACTTTACTGTTTAGACTTTAGACTCTAATAGACTAGCACAAAGGCGTCTTAAAGCCATCCAGAAGTTCGTTTAGTTCAACCTTGGCTTGAACAAAGGAGCAGCAGCTTGCAGCCAGGAAAATCAGACTTCATCTTGATGGACAGTCCTACTGCCCATGTGACAAGTCTTTAATTTGACGACATTCAGCCGATCTAATCCCTAGTCTCACAGTTTAACGGATTGAATGGATTCAATACGAATGTGCTGTTGGGCACACATGTGTACTCTTGCGATGTGATTGATCAGCCTTTCGTTATGTGCAAAACTAGTTGAGCGGAGAGCTAAACCATCGAAGAGCTAGCCAGACTAGGGCCGGCAGTAACGAATGGGCGCGCAAGCGCGTGTAAGCAACAGTCGCATGCGCGTAAGGCTTGCGCACCGGTTACTTTAAAAACCGATGCGCGCAAGGGGTGTGCGCAAGGGTATCTTGAGATCTTATAAAGACGACGACGATGACGACGACGNGCAACAGTCGCATGCGCGTAAGGCTTGCGCACCGGTTACTTTAAAAACCGATGCGCGCAAGGGGTGTGCGCAAGGGTATCTTGAGATCTTATAAAGACGACGACGATGACGACGACGACTACTGTACCAATTACCACTACGATTACTACTGCTATCGCTCCTGCCCGGCCCCTTCCCCTGCTCCGGTTTCTGCTCCTGCTCTTCCTCTTCCTGCACCTGCTCCTGCCCTGCTCCTGCTCGTGCTTACTCTTACTCTTACTCATATTCTTACAACAACTACTACTATTACTACTAGTGCTAGTACTATTAGTATTACTACCACGACCACTGCCAGTACCACTACCACTACCAATACTACTACCACTACCACTACCACACTACCGCTACGACTACGACTACGGCCCCGGAAGCAACAATGCTGCTAAAGAACGGTGGTCAGCAATGGACTACGACATGACCAAAGTACTTGAAATACCGCGTGAAAAACAAACTTCCCCCCCACCAATTTCGAGTTTTCGCCGAAAGCCCTCGCAAAGCCCAATGTCGAGTTCGCAAAGTCCAGAGTACAATTGGTGACTATATGAGATGGTCCGACATCACGATAGTACTGTAAAACCCAAATAAAACGGCTCTTCTGGAGATGTTGTTCGGGGGGTCTGCATAACAATGTCGTCATCATCCCCCCTCTCCCCCGACCCCTTGAGATGTAACCTGGCCGTGTATCCCCTCGCACGGCGTACAGGAACACAGGCTCACAGGAGTCTCTTTTCCTGCAGGCGCACAGCTGTAGTCAGTACTCTGCTAGAACCTTGAGCAACAGGCATAGATATATGCAAGTGATACGTGAGACAGTAAATGCACCTGGATGTGTAACATCAGTGTTTCAACCAGGCACAAATTTAAAAACACGTAAACTGCATTGCCGTGCAGTCGGCAGTCTATATTGCCTGTTATTGCCCAAGCGAATTAAGAGCGGAGTGATTGAGCTACTAATGTGACTTGTGAGAACTGTACTTCTCAAACCTGGAGGCAGCTTGTTACAAAAGCNTTATTGCCCAAGCGAATTAAGAGCGGAGTGATTGAGCTACTAATGTGACTTGTGAGAACTGTACTTCTCAAACCTGGAGGCAGCTTGTTACAAAAGCAGAACACGCACAAGAAACAAAAAACGGATCTTCGTTCAAATCTCAGTTTTGAAAGATGCCCACATGGTCAGTTACCTCTCCAGAAGGAAAGCATACTGCACAAGATTGTGAAGTTTAACTCCACTTGATGCCAGCAATGGCTGGGTGCGGCGGAAAGAGTCGCATCTGATGAGTATCTTATCCAAAGATAAGTGTCTCATTGTTCCGTGGCAAGATATTAAGGAAGTCCCTTTTCCTTGAGAAAAGCATCTTCCTTATGAAATGACATAAGGCTCAAGCTGGATACCTTCTCCTGAGAGAAGCTTTCCGTGAGACACTCAACTCACTTCGGTGTTGGAAAGAACTTATTCCAGATGTTCGACATCGCGATCCCAACCTCGATCACGGTCTCCACCATTCCGAAGTTGTCATTCTCATAGATGACGGTGACCTGCCCATGGCGGACCGGATCAAAAAGCCGAGGACGATGACGAGTTACTGGACCATAGCTCGAAGATTCCGACTCGGAGTCAGAACCTA
>BGNK01004456.1:14361-53271 GCA_003297005.1 Symbiodinium sp. clade A Y106
CAAGGTTGAGGTCACGCAGGAGCACGTTGGTCGCGACAGTGGCCCCGGCCTCACGGCACACCCGAGCAGCGGCTCGCTCGAGTGGGACAGCTCGCGAGCGCAACAAACCGGAGCGTGGGCAGGAGGCTCGGTGGTCACCCAAAGCATCGAGGCGGCGCCTGCAAGGGCAGAATGCAGGGACCAGGGGCAGCTGCAGGCGCAGGCGGCGCAGCAGCACCACATGGTAAGATGCAGGCTCGAGCCGGAGCTCGGGGGAAGTCGGCAAGGCTGTGAGCACTTTGGCTGCGAAGGGGCCGGACTGGGAATCCAGCAGGGCAGTCGAAGGGGGATCGAGCCGGCTTGTGAGGGAAGCTGCAAAAACTGCGTCGAGTGCGAAGGAGGCGCTGCGCTGCCCTCCACGAGTGGTGTCGGTGGGCTGGTCATCCGGTTGCTCAGGCAAGGGGGAAGGGGTGTGGGCGAGCTGGTCCACTCGCGGGGCCTGGAAACCGGCACCGGCAAGTGTGCGGGCGGCTTCTTGCAGAGCGGCTAGCGATGGCGCAGCCTCATGTGGTCGCTGGAGCCGTCGTGCGGCGGTGGCGGCAAGCTCCGGGTCTCGCAAGGAGATGGCTTGCAGGGCGTCCGCCCACGACGCGAAGTAGGCGGCGGGTGCATGCTGGGCGGCACTGCGCAGACCAAGGCCACCATGCCGGAGGCTGAGTTGGGCGCGGCCGCAAACAAGCTCGTTGGCCAACAACTCGCCGGCAGGAAAGAATGGAACGATCGTGTGCAGCCGAGAAAGCCCTCGTCGCTGGGGGCGGCAGGATCCGGAGCACGTATTGTGCGCGGGGCAAGGCACAATGCAGCAGCAACATTGCAACATGCAGCAACAACCAAGCAACTTGAAGGCCAGGGACGTCGGGGAGCCGGGCTAGCAAGCGGTAGTAAAGTGTCAAGCTGTGCAGCGACGTACTCGGGGGTGCCGAGGGGGGTGCCGAGCACCCGCGCTCTGCAGCGGGGACTTCTGGGTCCCCGACCCAGCAGCCCCGTCAGGATGCGCGTGCAGACCGTGCCGTTCACCGGCGCTGCTCGCCGAGCCCCTCGCCGCAGGGGATGACACCACCTTGCAACACCTCCGTGACCCGGCCTGACGCCCGGTGGAGCCTTACGAACCGCTTGACCCCGACATCTTGGTTTGGTGCTTCGATTCCCCTGTCGAACTTTCCTGCCCAGCCGTGCTCACTAACCTGCCGCGCTCCAGACTGGGTGCCGCGCCGGGCCCCAGCGGCTACACGGCCGAAATTGTCAGGCTCATTCTGGATGACTCGGCCGCGGTCGACTCCTTCGGCGGCAGTTGCCACCCGCCTCGCACGTGCACAGCTGCCAGCAACCATTGCGCAGGCCCTTGGTTTGGGGCGGCTCATTGCCATTCGCAAAACTGCCGGAGGGGTTCGGGGCATTGTGGTCGGTGATTACCTGCGCCCGCTGGTTGCCAGGACTTTGGCTCAACACTTCGCCCCTGCGTTCGATGTTGCCACCCGGCCCCACCAGTATGCACTTGCTACCCGTGCTGGCACCGAGGTCCTCGCACACAGCCTCCAGCTCGAGTGCGAGATGGACCCCACGTTGACTGTCCTTTCGGTTTAAGGTGTCGGGGCCTACGACCTCATTAGTCGGCATGCCATGCTCCGTGCCCTCCGCCATACACCCGATGCTGCCAACGTCCTCCCGTTTGTACGGTTGTTTTACGGCCATGCAGCCTTCCACCTTCCTGTGGAGAGACGATGCAGGGGTCGTCCACCGCATCGTGCAAGCGGAGGGCGGCGAGCAAGGTGATCCCCTGATGCCAGCACTGTTTGCCTTGCGTATCGCCCCTGCGCTGGCCGCCTTGCAGGCTGAAATGCACCCTGCCGAACGTGTGCGGGCTTTCCTTGACGATGTGTACGTGACTTCACCACCTCCTCGCGGGGCACATCTTCTGGGCAGGCTGTAGCACCACTTGTTTTTTTTTCACGCACCTTTTTAACCAGAGGTAAGTTCGCGATGAGGGTCCCTGTGCCGACGCGCCCTACATTGCAGCACCCAGCGCAGCTGGTGTAGGACACAGCCTGCTATGCTGCATCCCAGCGCGCCTCGGCGAGGAGTTCGTGCAACTCGGGCTCTGGGCCTTCTCCGAGCTCGGCAAGCTCAAGGAGAGAGGCAGCAAAGGCGTGCTGGGCTGCGACTGCCAAGAGCCCGGACAAGCGGTGATCGCGGCCGGTCTAGATGCGGCAGGGACCGCCATCGCCTTATGTCGCGCGAGCAGGCGCAGGAGCTGCACGGTCTCAGTGCCAAACCTGCCGCCAATCTCGACTCCGACAACGACGAGGCGGCACTGCCTTGCTCGGGCGAGTTCTGGGTAGGTGTGGTGCATCGGCGCAGGGGTGGGCCTCGCCGGCCTCGCCGAGCCGCGTAAGGGGCGACACGATAGTGGCATCGAGGGCGAGTTGGGACCCGTGCCAGAGGGGGAGACCGTTGCGACAACTTCGCTGCGCCGCGCGTCAGCGATTGGCGCATCGACATTCATGTCATGTCTGCGAGGCGGACGTTGCGGGCAACCCTGGCGCCAGCCTCCCGGCAGACTCGCGCAACGGCGTGCTCTAGCGGCAGGGCCCGGGTGGGCAGGACCCCAGAGGTGGCACAGGCANTCATGTCTGCGAGGCGGACGTTGCGGGCAACCCTGGCGCCAGCCTCCCGGCAGACTCGCGCAACGGCGTGCTCTAGCGGCAGGGCCCGGGTGGGCAGGACCCCAGAGGTGGCACAGGCAGCGCGGTGATCACCAAAAGGGTCAAGCTCCCCGCGACAGCTGCATCTGCGCGGCGCGAGCGTGAGGGGAAGCCGCAAGCGGCGCAGCAGGAGAACACGACACAGGGCGCTGGGTATGGTAACGTCATCCCGCGTGGGTGTGACATCAAAGGCACGGGCGGCGAAAGGTTAGAAAGGTGCATCTCGTACGCGCGCTTGTCGCAAGCATGGGCAGCGAGTCGCTGCCAGCCCTTGAACGGCCAACGGTCGCGGGGTACTGCGGGGTTGTCGGGACGGGGTGCGGGGCTCGNGTGCATCTCGTACGCGCGCTTGTCGCAAGCATGGGCAGCGAGTCGCTGCCAGCCCTTGAACGGCCAACGGTCGCGGGGTACTGCGGGGTTGTCGGGACGGGGTGCGGGGCTCGCAGACCGCTCCGGGGCGTCAAAGCCACAGTCACACAGGTGTTGCCGCGCGAGGATCGCAGCAGTGGGCAAGACGCCCTCGCCGCGCAGCGCGCGGAGGAGGCGCTCTGCAGCACCGGGCGCGCGGCCTGGGTGTCGCACCAATTGACGCCCGGTGAGCTGCGTGACGGTCGGAGCTGGCAGTAGAGGGCTTGGCGCAACTGTGAAGGCGAACTCCAGGATGAGCTGGAAGTGGAAGAGTCGTCAGGCGACCCCGCAGGCCGCGCGGCAGGCTCGGCCAGGGTATTCCACATAGTGGAACTAACTAGGCGTGCTCCAAGTCGGAGCTCTCGCCGACTGGCAACAAGACCATCACACGGAGAAGTGGCCATATTCAGTTAGGTCCATTGGCCAGTTGCCTACTGCTGCCATCCGGATTGTTTGCCTTAATATTGTAACCTGTCAAGACTCAAACTCTCGCTGATGAAATCGGCTGCACTCTGTACATCGCAGATGCACACTTGCCCGTAAGATCTTTTGCGTGTAATTTTACACTCTCGAAAAATTTACACGCAAAACGCGGTATAAATTTTTTACACTACAAAAATGTGGTGTAAAAATTTACACTTTTGAGTGTAAATTTTGCAGTGTAAATTTTGTCCTATGATTTTAAATGGGCCAAGATGTGCCGAAAAGGTCTTGTGAAAACCAGGCACCGGGAAGTGCGAAGTGCCGAAAAAGTATAGTGAAAGTCACTCAATTCTATGTCCCGTGCCCGCCTTCCTGCTCAGCCGGGCCATGGAGGCAACAGCAGCAGAAACAGCAGCAACAGCAGCAACAGCAACCACTTCAGCATGTAGCATGCACCATGTGGGGCAAAACGAACCAAACATAGTAGGTCTGGTCTTTAGATCCGAGTGCGCAGCATGGTGGAGCCTGCTGAGAGGGAGCAGCTGGCGAAGGTTCTCCGGGCAGTGGCAACTCGCCACTTGGAGCGAGAGCATGGCATCGACGGTCAGGCCACCGAGTCTGAGGAGGCAGAGGCGCTCCGAGTGGCGAAGGCGGAGCTGCGAGACATCATGAANGGTCAGGCCACCGAGTCTGAGGAGGCAGAGGCGCTCCGAGTGGCGAAGGCGGAGCTGCGAGACATCATGAAGCGGATCGACTACGATGAGATCCTCTCGCTGCCGCCCGATGACAAGAAAGGACGATGACAAGAAGATCACCAAGAAGAAGAAGGCGACACGGGCGGACTCGGAGGATGCGGCGGCGGCCGACTGGGCCAAGCGGAGGAAGTCGGCAAAGTAGATCCGTCGCGTGGCTGTGGGTAGCAGCTTGAGTGGGGCTCGGGAAGTCTTGCCCTGGCTGGAGGCGGCAGGGAAACTCCTGCGACATGTGCAGAAGCGGGCTGCGGCTGCTCCGTAAAAAAGAAGATGGTGTGTCCTGCCGCCGAGCTGGTCATGTTTCCTCTGATCATGTTCGGTGTGCAGTGATTCATGATGAAAATCGTCATGCTTCTGGGTGCGCTATCCGGTGCAATAACCGTATCCGCCAAGCTTGCTCCTACTATTCGAAAGGCTACGTCATGTTTTTCCGGTGCAATAACCAGAGCCGCAGATCCTTCGCTTCAATTTGCAGCTGCTGCTCCTCATTATGCTACATGTCAATATGCGTTTTTTTTCGCTCCTTCTTCTTCTTCTTCTTTCTTTTGTGTTTTTCCCACATTGAAACAATTTGTGTTGTCTGTTCCTACAAGACTATGGTCCGTCCGCTCCCTTCCGGGCACGGCTGCCGCTAATCCTGGCTTGCCCATGGGTTTGCGCCCAACGAACACAAGGCCAGACACCGGCTGACGGCCCCTGGCTTACAGGAAAGGTCTGTCTGGTGGCTTTGGTGGTCAGCATTATCTGATTCCATTGCCGTTCTTATCCAGAGACATTCCTGAGCCTTTAGGCCTTCCGATCCGGTAGCGGTAGGCTAGGCCCCAAAGCTGAGATTGCGGGCCGATTGCGAGGAAAAAAAGGTTTCCAAGCCCCGCGATGGGACCAGCTCGCCCACACCCCTTGCCCCTTGCCTGAGCAACCGGATGACCAGCCCACCGACTTCACTCGTGGATGGCAGCGCAGTGCCTCCTTCGCACTCGACGCAGCTTTTGCGGCTTCCCTCACAGGCCGGCTCGATCCCTCCTCAATTGCCGGCTGGATTCCCAGTCCGGCCCCTTCGCAGCCAAGGTGGTCACAGCCTTGCCGACTTCCCCCGAGCTCCGGCTCGAGCCTGCGTCTTACCGTGTGATGCTGCTGCGCCGCCTGCGCCTGCAGCTGTCCCTGGTCCCTGCATTCTGCCATATTCTGCCCTTGCAGGCGCCGCCTCGATGCTTTGGTGACCACCAACCTCCTGCCCACGCTCCGGTTTGTTGCGCTCGCGAGCTGTCTTAATTCGAGCGAGCCGCTGCTCGGGCTTGCCGTGAGGCCGGGGCCACTGTCGCCAACGTGCTCCTGCGTGACCTTGTTGTTCAGCGGCAGGACGAGCGGCGCATCGAGGTCATCGCCAACGGTCTCCCTCTTTGGAGCGGTGCCCAGCTCGCAGTTGACACGACGCTTGTGTCTGCCTTGGACTCGGCAGGGCAAGCCCGCCGCCACCAACGCTCAACTGCCGGTGCCGCCCTGCGCATCGCCCGCAAGGCGAAGGAGCGGACATACCCCGAACTACTCCGTTCGGAACGGTGCCGGCTCGTTGTGCTTGGAATTGAGCTTGGTGGCCGCTGGAGCACTGAAGCTGCGCAGTTCATCCGACTGTCGGAATCCGACTCCTTGCCCGCAGCCGCGCGCGAGCAAGGTCTTTGACGTGTCGGAAGGCTTTGCCCCCCTCCGGGCCGGCACGTCTCCAAGGAGATTTATCTCTTTCTTATGCCTCTGAAGCGTGGCCTGCCCTCACGCGGACTGAAGCGCATGAAGAAAAGATAAGAAAGATCGGAACACTGCAGAACCCGTAGCTCCTGACAAAACCGATCAAATATCTCGTTGTTGTTGGGTCATCTGCTTCTTGGTTCTGGTCCCGAGGCGCCAGCCCAAATAGCTTCAAGCTCGATTTCACAGCAAGTGTGCAAGCTGCATGTTCACCATGAGCAAGGCAGCCCCCGCCGCTCCTGCGCTCGAGTGCCACCGCCGCGTATGTCACCCGCTGGTCTGCCTTGCTTTCTTTCGCAGCCGCCCGTGCTCTCGCAGCGAGTCTCCTGTCCCTCCCCCTCGCGCACACTGCCAACGTCGATGGGGNGAGTGCCACCGCCGCGTATGTCACCCGCTGGTCTGCCTTGCTTTCTTTCGCAGCCGCCCGTGCTCTCGCAGCGAGTCTCCTGTCCCTCCCCCTCGCGCACACTGCCAACGTCGATGGGGGCCCCTTGGAGTTGAGTGACCTTCTCGGTGCTGCGCACGAGGCACTTTCCCCCTCTCTCCCCAGCCGCCTCCCTCCGTAGTCTGTTTGCCTGGAATTTGGGCTTGCGCGTAGTCTGTTGCCTGGACTTTGGGCTTGAGCACTGGGACAGCGGAGTGGACGGACGCAAAACCAAAAAAAAACACATCCGTGCTGTCCACACTTAGGCAGACACACGTAGCTTCAGCTGAAAGCTGCCCTTGGGGCTGACACGGGCCTGTATGGCTGCAGTGCCGAAAGAATGGAAAGGAAAACAACGAAANGCTGAAAGCTGCCCTTGGGGCTGACACGGGCCTGTATGGCTGCAGTGCCGAAAGAATGGAAAGGAAAACAACGAAACCGAACAAACTGCAAACACTGCCCTGGCAGAAGGGCGGGCGACGAAGCCGTAAAACGGTAGCAGCAAACTAAACAGGTTGTAGGTTGCGCTTGGCGCATTGCAGTACTCCGTACCTGCAAAAGCAAAAAGAAAACGGAAAAAGGACTACGAAAAATTAGGGGTGGCCCACGTTGGGCACTTCAAACCCCGTTCTCGTCTACGACGAATAGGTAGAATAAATGTATGTTGGAGGAATGCGCTGACGGTTNGGGTGGCCCACGTTGGGCACTTCAAACCCCGTTCTCGTCTACGACGAATAGGTAGAATAAATGTATGTTGGAGGAATGCGCTGACGGTTCGCAGGTCTTACAAGCAGCCGCAGCCCCGTTTACCAAGCTGCCGCAGCCCCGCAGTGCTTGACGACCGACAGCTGAACCCAGCCAGAGCATTTGAGAAACTTCATAGCATGTCGAAAACAGATACCTGATCCTTCGCACAGGGGCGGCTAGCTAATCTTGGCACAGGGGCCGATTTCACTATAAAGGTCTGAACTCATCGGAGCAACTCTGAAATCGTGGTCTGCGGATAGTAAAGCCGGTGGTTCCATCGGATCTGCAAAAAGATCAAAAAGTCAAGGCCTGCAATGAAACCTGGCATCAAAAGCTGGCATGCAGCCAGCAACGAGCAAAACATCGCAACCGAACAAATCGAATGCCGGCACCATCAGAGCTGGAATTTTATTCGGACCTAGCGGTCCCACTTCGGGAGCCAATCATAAGATCCCTGCCTTTATCGTAACAGGCCTGGCAGGTATATGCACGGGCTGACCCCGCCGCAGGTAGCACGATAAACGAATACATGACGAGCTTGCAACTACCTGGATCACATTTAGGCATCCATCGCGCAGCCACTGATTTGTTGTTTATCAAGCCATGCTTGATGTAATCTTGAAAGCATGAAGCTTTCGGAGTTCCGGAACCAATCAGGACTCAAGGCTCACCAGTCTAATCTGGACACCACAGGGGGCCTGTCCTTTTTTCTGATCTTGGCACCACAGGGGGTTGCCTTTTTAAGTACATGTTTTGTACTTGTAAGGGGTGAGGATTCCAGCTGCCACGACGGACCCAGGAATTCCTCATGAGGGCCACCAACTGTCACGAAGACCCAGGTGCACCCCCCCCTATTTAATTCGCAGGTACGTTTCCACCCCCTGTCACTGGTAGTCTTCGTTGGCTGAGGCACCAGTAACGGGCCCTCAGCCCCCTGCTCAGAAAATCGAATCCAGAATTCAGGTCGTTTGGTTTGAGGGTTCTGGGGATTCATTCTTAGCAACAGAGGTCCACACACACACACACGGTCCTGGGCTGCCGTTTGGTATGTGTTCTGAAGCTTGATAAAATGATAAAGGTTGCAAAACAACACGTTGAACCGACGTGGGTTTTGGCTCAAGCCATCTGCAGAGCATCCGCGATGTATTACGATCCAAAGGGGCCGTTGTGCGCGTCAGGTTCTACACTGCCCCCTTTCAGAGTACATGTGGCAAGTGGTGGTGAGCCAGGAAGTATTGCTTGTCCTGCGTTGTTTGCCGCTTCATCCCTTT
This sequence comes from Symbiodinium sp. clade A Y106, assembly GCA_003297005.1. Classification (NCBI taxonomy): domain Eukaryota; class Dinophyceae; order Suessiales; family Symbiodiniaceae; genus Symbiodinium; species Symbiodinium sp. clade A. The sequence continues at coordinate 22,871 of BGNK01004456.1, forward strand.
ATTTCTGCGACAACTGTTCGAGAATAGTGTCGCGAAGGGATTTGGCTGAAGATGTGGATTCATACTACTGCCCGCACTGCTTGGAGAACATGCCTTCGAGTGAAGCGATGTTATGCGGCATGAGATGCTCGAAGTGCTGGGAGTGTCCTGTTTGCTCTAGTACGTTGACCCCATGCATAGCCAATCCCAGCTCCAAGGAGCAAACATATCATTTTGCATGTAGTTTCTGTCGATGGAGTTCGCGCGGTCGTCAAGAGGCCGAGAAGCCAGAGCAGCTGATCACACAAATCGTCGCTTTAGAAAGGGAGAGCGAGCCGCGACAGAGAATGCTCGCAATGGTCGAGGCATTCCGCACCAAGGCACAAGATCAACAGCGTGAGAAGGAATTGGCACAACGGTTGAAACGGCGGTCGCTGACTCGAACATCTTTTTCATCTGCTTCTTTGACGGCGTTCGCAGCACGCCGTTTTAGTTCAGCTGTATCGATGCGAGGGAGCACGCGCTTGTCTGCAATGGGCAGCTCGGTCCTTTCCTTTGGAAGTGGCGAGCTAGGGAAGAAAGTCTCAGGCCCGTGGAGCATCGACAATTTAGAAGCCAAGCTCGTGGAGCAAGGCGAAAAACAGAAAGATTTGCGAGCTGATGCATCCTTGGCAGTGTCTGCCAAAGAGGCGCAGGAGCCTGGGTCAGACGCAGGGGCCAAAGACAGCCCGGCGAGACGATTCAGCTTCAGTGGCCATGCTTCGTCTGATGTTCCTGTCTTGGCGGGCTTGTCTGTTCAAGAAATCATGCGTGCCCACACAGAGCCTCTGGCGAGACTACCGGGCTGCACTCTGTTGGCCGAGCTGCGAAGCAGCATCGATTCAGATGCAAGCATAGACAGTGAAAGCGCTGGCGACTGTGCGTCGCTTGGAATGCGCTTGCTTCAAGTTTCCTACGGCTATCATGGAATTCCATCGGATTCTGCAAAGCCGCAGCCTCAGAATATTCTTCGCAGAGGTCAGTCGCAGTTGGAAGCTCCATTACAGCACAAGAATGCTTGGAAATTGCTTCCTGTTCGGAAGCCATTGTTAACCAAGCGATCACGCAGATGCAAGTTGGTTTGCAAGCCTGTAGGCGAATCTGAGGCGGCGAAGATCTGTAAGGGATTGGTTGTGAAACCCAAAATCAACCCGTGTGCAAATCCACCGTTTCAGAAGAACAGTGTGGCTTCCACCATTCTTCCACGCATCATTCCCTGGAGTTGTGGACCTGGACCCGGCGAGGTTGACATAAGCCTGGTTTTCATTATGGTCAATCCTATGGACACGGATGTTGAAATTGATTTCGATCCCATGGCGTTCAACAAAGAAGCCACGAATCTTAAGGAGACTTTTGCCACGAAGCCTTGGCAGAGCTTGCTCGCTGGACAGTCCGTTCATGTTTCGACACCGGCATTTTCGACCATTATTCCCAAGTGCCTTGATGAAGCATCGAATGTTCTCGATGAAGATGTCAACCAACATGCTGGTAAAGACAAGCCCGAGATAATTCTGCAGCGGAAGATGAACAAGATTTTGGTGCGGCTTTGCTTCCACAAGAAGCAGACTACCACGACTTGGGAATTCTTCACATACTTGAAGATGAAGTTTCAAGTTTCTTTTAGTGACACAGACACGAAAAGTCACGAGGTAGAGCTTGTCCTGCGCTTCGGGCCAGAGTGTCCGGAAGATTTGCCGCAACAAGGACCGAGCGGTGCAAAACAGGTCTGAACAAAGAGTCTCACCATGGACATGCAGCATTGAAGCATGTGGAAAAGGTGCCCTTGGCCGTTCATGAGAAATGCAAAGAAACAGCCTTGCGTGTTCAGCCTGCAGCATTTGTGACCCGGTCAATCTCACGTCCATTTAGTTTGGTGCAGCATGCCAGCGCGGATTCACGAATGAAAGGGGAGTGTCAGCTCTCACTTGCAAGCCATTTGCGCATTTATCGGCAGACCTGTCACTGTAGATCACCAACTAGACTCAGTCGTGGTTAGGCCGGGCATGTCGATGCATGATGATGCCCTTCAGGCAGGGAGCGGTTGAGCTTGCACATTGCTCTGCCATGGCAGCTCTAAGCCGTCTTTTTCAGCTCGACAGGTCACAACTGCATCTGAATTACCAGAATGCCTTCACGGGAAAAGGGCGGTGCACGTCAAGGAGTTCCGGCGGGCACGAAGTCTTGGGCAGCATTCGTTGCCGGCATGTCTTGATGCACTAAGGGAATTCAACTACTAGCACTAGCAAGACAGCTCTACTGACAAAGCCTTTTGCTTCAAACCAGACAAGCGCTTTCGGTTGCAGATTCCTGACATAGCGGACGTCGGGGAGTGGCAATGGGACGCGGCAATAGCGAGTATCAGTACCATGCTGTTCGATTGAAGTTTTGTACATGCCGCCTTTGGCAGGGATTTGGCGTGGGACGCTTTCCGCATGCTGGACGCTTTTGCAACGATCCAGCATTCAATTTTGAATCATGAAGGAAGAGATGACTCCTGTAGAGCGTGGCTCGCTGCTTGAGATTTGCAGCAAGGTTCAGACGACTGCCTGGTCAATCTCTTGCAGAAAGTTGTCGGGCCTGATGGGGTTCTCGTTTGGGACGGGGACGAGTTCTCTGAGGACTGGTTCATGTCAGATTCTCTAAATTTTAAACTTGCAGCATACATTTCTCATCAAGTGTAGCTGGCACGTCAGTCCTTCCCAGCAGCAAAGGACAGCTTCACCCGAATTTTGGACCAGGCCAACCAAATCGTCCAGCGCATGGGATGGAAGCACATGGAAGCACGCTGCATTACTGTTTGCATCCTTGCTTCATTGCCGTGCCCAGGCTTTGGCAACTAGCAAGATTCCTGCGGTGGCGTTCTATTGGTCAAGTCTCGAAGCTGCTTTCCGAAGCTCCTGGCAGCACCGCGCCGACAGATTCTGCGGCGGCCTGCATTTGGTGCTTCTGGAAGATCCGCCAGGCAAGCTGAGCTGTTCACGATTCACCTTCTTCTGCTTGCCATGTGATGTGTGCGAGGGAATTTCCCGAAAGCTGATTCTCGAAAGAGGACTTGCTGCGGGCAGTGATGACAGCTGGGTACGGCTCGGCCTTGATGCACTGCACCTGACGCGAGCAGAGACGGTGTTTTCGCTGGGCGGTGGAGGCTTGACCACTTCTGACCGAAATCGAGGCAGAGAAGATACTTGGTGAACATGTGAATCCACGATGCTTGTTCCTGCGGCAGGCGTTGTGGCAAAGGAGGCTGCTGAATGCAGCCGACATGAGCAGCTGAAGCTGGTGCAGTGGTATTTGGTTCGTATTCCTAGGCAGGACGACCGCTACATGTATATACCCGTATGCAAACAAGTCTGGGACTTGCAAAAGTTTGACTGGCCGGCGTGTTGGTAAGCCCATATTTAATGGCCTCCTGAATTCGGTCTAATGCGATTTTTCCGGCAGTGTTTTTGCAGGTCGGATAGGATGCTGAGGGTGCCACCATCTTCCGCCCTCCCTTCAGCCTTTGCCAAGACAGTTGGTTCTTGTGTTCTTCGCCTCCCAAACTCACAACCAACTTTCTCTCGCTCCCTCCATCCCTATTATTATAAGCCTATTATAAGCGAAGCTGGGCCATTGAGGACAGTCTGCTGCTACGAAGCGCACATCTTGTGCTTCTCACAAGGAATGTGTGGATGACGGCTTTGCAGTGCATTGCTTTATACGTCGGGCTGGTCTGTTGATTGGTTCATTTGCAGTGCTAGCTGCTACCATTGGCCGACTAATGACATCTACGAAGCATTGGGCGACTTTCGGAAAAGGGAGAGCAGGCTGCAGGGAAGCAATTCCAACACAAGTCAATGGCCAATGATCTGGACCCTTCTGCCCCTACCACTTAACTGGCAATTTATTGTAAGAGCTTGCGAAATCGCGGCCGTCCACTGATTGCCCAGCGAGATGACTAGTCTCCGATAGCGTTTGTCCCGCTCTGTACTGTTTGTCAGGCTCGCCATAAACGGCCCGATACTGTCCATCACTGCACATGCTTGCTTTTCTGGGCCCAGCCTTTCACGGATTGCTCCGGGTTTGTGTGTGGGTATGCTGGGCAACAAACGGACGGGTTGGATGGGGTGCTGAAGACAAGTGGGAGTGTGCACCCGCTATGCCTCCGGTGTGTGTCCCAGAGCGCCAGACTGGGTAGGGTGAGTCGAGAATCATCAGAGATGAGCAGCCCTACTAATCGAGGCAGTGGGGTTCTCGGGCACAATACACAACTTAGCATCCATACTATACCTGCTTCAGTAAACAGTTTCAACATTATGCGCAGTCGTGAGTGTAAACTCTTCTCACTTATGTGGTATTTACCGTGACTTAGAATTTGGTTGGCTCAGTAAATCCATTCACTCATAATTTGCGCGTGCTGCATTGTTGCGCCCTTGTACTTGTGCACAGGTTGAGTGAAGCTATGACTGATTTCGGGGCTCTCCACGAGCAACTTCAGTCAGAGGGCTGGTCCAACATGGAGCTGGTTCCAATTCCGAGCTACGCCAGTCAGTGATATGCTTCCACGCCGTGCGCAAGCAGACGATGTGAACATGACCAGCTTCGAGCAACGGGTATGTGCACAAGACGTCGGCTACAAAAGATCGCTGGAGCCGGTCAAGACATGGTGGGGCTGCCCGAACTAAAACGGGCTTCTCGATTCAGCTCGGTGGAGCAGAAGAATGGCCATTGTCTGAGAAAGTGTTCAGTCACAGAGTTTCCGGCATGAGCCAATGCTTCGGGTATCTCCACAGCGTGGAAAAGTCATGTGCGCGTGCGTGCTTGGCGCAACAGGCAGCATGCCTCTTTTCTTTGCGCACATAGTTTGTCAATCACCTGTTCTCGTGCATGGCCAGATCTCAAGCACTGCACAGTCCGTCAGCGAGCAGAGCTGAGATGAACTGAGTGCTACCAGTCATGTCTTTGCGCATGCAGCGCCGCCTGCGACTCCAAGCTGGGAGGTGGGCGCAAAGTGCGCGTGGCTTAGGGCCTTAGGACCTAGGCCTGACAAGGCCCGCGCTCTGGCTTGGTGCTTGCACTCAGGTCATCGTTTGTGGCATCGCCACTGCTGGGTTGACGAAGCTGTGCTTCACTTCGCTCAGCACTACCACCAGTCGTGACAGCTGCCGAAGCAGCTGGTACAGCAAATGCTTGTGTCGATCGGAAGAATGCACGCCGCAGCTCTTGTCCCCACGTGCAATTCTTCTTGTTCTTTGGTGTTCATGGGTTGCTGGCTCGTTTGAGGTAAAGGCTTGCTGCAACATGTGGCAGTAGCCGCGTCTGCAACGACCGCTGCTGACGTGCAGAGGTTGTTTGACTCACTAGCCGCTAGCCCAGCCTTCGTGCTGACGAAAGTGTTGCAGGCAGTCCGATGGACTTCTTCAAGGAGCGTTTCCTGTTGACGTTTCTGGAGTGTTATCGTGATGATGTGCAGCGGCTGTCTCAATGTTCAGCTTTTGCAGCCTGCGCAGCACCCCATGCCTCTCCCTGCAAGGAGAGCGATTTATTGCCACCTGTTCCATTAAGCTCCTCTTTGCGTGTGTGAAAATGCAGCGTGGGCAGGTCGTGTCGTTTTCCACATGCAGAAACAGTCCTCCCGACAATGAGGCGATGAACCGATATCGAATCAGAGAAGGCGGCGAAGCCCAATTTGAGCAGCGCTGGGGTAGTGCTGACTCCACAATTGCGGGCTGCTTGTGCTGGATGAGCTACGGTGCAGTGACACAAGACACGCGGAAATGGCGTCATTGTTCAACTGCTCGTTGTGGGTCCGAGGCTTGGATGGATTTCGCTGGTTCTGCCTTCTACGACGAGTGCCAAGCACACCTAAGTCGACGGGAGCGCTCTCCGCCAGCTGGCCGAAAGTCCAGCAGTCGAGTTTCGAGTTCCATTCAAGCGAATCATGGTTTGTCGCGCTCCAATCTAGCTCGGCCCGCTTAGCAACAACTTTTGGCTCGCTAGCGATGGCGGTCAAGCATACTTTCAGCATCTTTCCGTGAATGCTCTGTACCTACGGCCAGTTATCTTTTGATGGCGGCAGCATTCGTTCACCACGATTGCCCAAGCACCATGTCGTTCAACAGCAAAAGTAGCCGGACACAAGTACGACCTCAACCTGGACGAGTTCCCACGGCGCTCCGACAGCAAGACCCGTTGCTCGCATGCATTATTAAGACGATTACAACCATGCTGAAGGTGCAAAGAAGATGAAGAGGAGGATGGCGGTGCCCCAATGTGGGCAACAACGGCCGGTTTTTCAGCAGATCGGCGTGGTGGACCGCGAAGGACATCCACGTCATCTACCCGAAGAGCCGAGAAACCGATCCTGGTGTCGCCTTTGTTGGGTGGCTTGTCGGTAGCTATTGGATGGCGGGTGGTGGTCCTCGTTAGGTGCAGCCTGGTGAGGGCGAGGAGCACTGAGGACGGTTGACCCGGACTCCGAACCGCAGGCGGAAATCATATCGGACCTTTGCGAAACGTTGCCGGTGGTGTCAACCTGCAAGCGAATCCTGGGCGGTCAGCAACGACGGGTGGGATTGTTGTGCGATGTCTTTGGCCACGAGCACGTGCTGCAGGGGGCGTGCAAAGCTCGAAAACGAATGATTTGTTTGGATCCTCCCAATACCTGGAAGTACATGGTCGCCACCAATGCATCGCACATCACCTGCCTGGCTGCTGCATTGCGGTCTTAACCAGCTTCCATCCTGATTGCGGCAACGATTCGTGCTCTTGGCGAAGCCAAGGCTGCGGCAGAAATCGGCAGAAGCTACGAAATTGGCTGTCCGGTTGCCGGTGCCATTCGTGCCAACACTGGCAGCACCCTCAAAGCATCTGCAGTTGTGGTGGCATGTCACCACGTGGCAGAGTGCTGCTGCGTGTCTGCTTGGTCCTGCCCTCACCGTACCCACGGTGGTTGACTTCAGCGGCTTCAGCGAAGAATTGGCGGCGCAAACTTCTGGTATCACCGTGCCGCAGGCACTTGACAGCAATGCGGCAGAGACGGAGGTCGGCGACACAAAGCACGATGATGCGTTGCACCAAGAGAGTGTCACCGGCCCGCCTCTGCTGCGAAGAAATCCGGCAGTAGGTGAGTAGTTTTTGATTTTTGTCAAGTTTTATGTCAAGTTTGAGTTGCGAGTCAGGCAGGTCGTGCCCAGAAGCACGCGATATCGCGAAACCCGATTGGAATTCAGCTGGCAGCTATGGATTCATTTCCAGTAGTTTTGCCTGATGAATACACGCCGATTGACAACAAGTTTCGCTTGGGGAAGCACGGGGAAGCCAACCACAAAGAATCAAGTGTCACTCAGATCCCGGCCACGGTGGCCAGAGGCCGCCGCCGTCGCTCTGACGACCGCGACAGAATGAGCACCGCCTCCGCCTTGTTTTGGTTTGGGCCAACATGGGTTTGTGATACCAAAATGCTCTTGGCCAGCACTGGTTGCTGCAAGGTCCAAGATCGGGCAACACATGGACCGAACGCACTTGAACTTGAAGCAAGACATGTGAAAAACCAGCAGGCTGGTACACTCAACCCGAGCTGGGTCTCACATGGTCTCATCGAGTGGGGCCTGTGGAGAGGTGCCGTTTGAGGGCGGGGGCGAAGCGCCCAGACCAGCCTTTCGTGAATGGGACCAGTTCAACAAGTGCTGACATATGTTGGTTTTGTTGACCAGACTTACGGGGCGGAAAGTTCGAGCATACATTTCCCACAAGTGAACATGCGATGGTCCGTCATGTCAGTGCAACATTCGAGGACATTGGCTGCTCCTGTATAAACAAACGAAACTCATGCCGAAGTTGCCAATGCAAAACTACACCAAAAGCTGCATGTAGAGAGTGCAGGAGCAACCACAGATTGCACACCATGCATCGAACTGCCCCACGAACAGCCGCAATCTTGCATGTTGGAAGCTAGCTCTTGTGTGCATTGCCTTCGTGAGACCCCTCTCAAGGTCGTATACAATTACGATGACGAGCAGTTTGAAGATGAATCTTGGCACACGTGGTGTTGAGTCTGTACCGCTTTACACAGATGCTGATGATTTCCTTACCTGCTGTTGTAAGGATTACACCTATGTCTCACTTAGCGTTTGGGATACAAAGACGCAGTTTGATGCGGCGCGTTCGGCTGAACTTCCTAATGTGGCTTGGCTTATGCATCATGTCATATCCATTGAGCTGTGCCAGGTCGTTTCCATCTACCACTGCAGTCGCAAAGTGTTTCGCAGGAAGCAGATGTGACAGAAGGCAAAGCAAGCTTCACAAAGATGGCGTCGCGCTCGGTGGAAGCGTGTCATGGTGATGTCGAGCAGAGAACTTCGAGTAGCATGCCATGCTCTTTCAGAGATCATTTGCGACAGTTCCTTCTTGCCCTCGGCGTCGCTATCCACGATAATTGGGTTCCTCCATCTCCTTCTCGTACTCCTTGTGCCCCGGCTCCATCTGGTCTGCTCCTCGTGCTGCGGCTTTTCTCATGAATCGGGTCGCGGTCCAAGCGCCTTCGTCCTGGTTCCCTTGTGCGGGTGCTCCCCGTCGGCCAGGCTCGACTGCAGATTCCCCCGGCAAGCTTGTGAGGCTTGAATTTTCGCTGAGGCAGTGAATGGTGTCGCAACCATGACAGGGCCGCCGAAGCCTGCGAATTGGGACGGGATGCTGTTGGAAAGCAAGGCTCCAGTGCTCCAGCATCCTAAAGAGTCCTAAAGTTCTTGAAGCCATCGGTTGACACATGCAAGCTGAAAGGCGGCAGAGGCTGACTCCAAGGTGTTCATCGCCGAGATCTCAGCTTTGGCTTTCCCTTGGGCTTGGGATTTCGCGAAGCACAGCTCGGTTGTCGAAGCTTTGCAGGTTAGACTGCACGTCAGCTTGTGTCAAGACTTCCAGAAGTGTCCTTTGTAAGTCATCCTTTTGTACAAGGTGATGAATCGATTCGCCGTAAAGGACGGCTGTGAGCCGGAATTCGAGAAGCGGTGGGCCCAGCGGGAAAGCAAACTGCAGGAGGCACAGCCCGATTCAGATTCAAAGCATGTCAAGGACTTGAGGTTCAAATCGGGAAGTCTGCCGAGTGCTTTGCGTGGTTTGTGCGCTGTGCTTCATCCGCAGGCCGAAGGATTCAAGTTCTTCCAATTGTTGCGGCGAGACCAAGTGCCCGATGATGATGTGTTTTGGATGGATGATCGTCGGGGATGTTTGCAGGCCTGTTGCACCTGAAGCTTGTCACAAGGTAAACTACGTCAGCATGAGTGCCTGGACGGATCGGGATGCATTCGACAAGTGGTGGGGCAGCAAGAGCTTCGTGCTCAGCTTGGATTCAACGGGCCGGCATGCAGCCACTTCAATGCGCGAGTTTTTCCCGCAGCCCTTATTTCCGACAGTGTTGGTGCAGTGAAAAATATTTTGAGTCCCTCCAGAACTGCGGCTGGAAGCAGGATCTTTTGCTGGCTCGGTCGTTTTGGACACTCAGCTGGGAGAATAGTCGTGAGGCCAGTAGGTTTAGCTGATTCTTTCATGTGATCCAGCGTATAGGCAAAGACACGCTGTACCACCGTGAGATTTACCATAGCCAGCTCGTGGACATCTTTGCGCAGTGGCAGCATTCTGAAACAATGAAAGTGGTCGTGAGGTGGAGGTGGGCTATCCTGACCCATTAGAATACCTCCATTTGTAAAGGTAGTTCGATATGATACCGCCTGTTAGGCACACTGTGTTTGCGGGGAAATCTCCGGCTGCATTTTGAGAACCATGGCTCTGGGATCTCGTGGCCTTCGACTGCGAATATGAGAAGAAAAGAAGTGTCACCTCAGAAAAGCGTTTTTATGAGGCAGTATGAGACCATCAATACCTTTCCAGCTCGTTCTTGGAACGCCGCTCCCATGCATGATGCAGGCAGATATGCTCTTTCGCTCTTTCAAGTGCTCAGGCTTTGCCAACATGGCCCAGGTGGCTGCAGCACTTGTGCTTGCTGTTTGTGCGATCTGGATTGCGGCGTTCAGATAAGTTTGTGGAACGGGGCCTGTTAGGCGGAATCGACCCTGCCGCCGGAAAATCGACACACACGCTACCCCAGCTAGCTACCCATTTACCCTTTTAGAGACGACAAGAACGAGAGGCACGGCAAGTACCGACATACTTGTACAGTACATAACGACAGCGGGCTCGAACCAGGAAGCCAACAAAAACAGAGACGGCTGCGCTGTCCGGATCGTGCTGAAACTGCCTTATTCTTCTTCTCCTTTAAGCCTCAGTTCTTTCATCAAGCTCTCTGTTCAGACGCCTGCAGACGGGGCGGGGGTGGTACAATCGGGCAGTGATGACAGGTCCAAGGAAGCTTGCTTGAGAGCGCCTCTTGGTTGCGTTGAAGAGCCAGCTGCATTTCGGACGCGATGGTATGGCAAGAATGCAGTCAGACCAAACAACGTACAGACTGTATCATCAAGGAAATCGTGCGATACTTCTACGAGGGTCTGCTGCTTGGCGTAAACTGGCATACACGAGATTTGACATGATCTGGCCGAGTTGAGATGTTTGGTGCAGTGATGTGCAGTGCATCGTGCTTTTGGTTGGACGACTTAGAGAGTCAGAGGCTGGTTGTGGAAAGCAGCCGGGGGCTTTGAACAGACTTTAAAGCTTCCCCCACATTTTAAGTTGTCGGCCTTCTAGGGCTTCATAAGAGCAAGGTCCAAGGTCCCTTGACCGTTTTCCGTTGCTCAGTTTTCTCGGTGCTTATGCTTGGATGTCGCCCTTTCAGACGTGGAACACGTCAAATATTTGTCAACGCTAGTCGATAGTGGCTTGCCATGCGGACAGTCGCACAGATGCCAAGCCACTGGCAGCTTGGACGTAGTGCAGAAGAAGATCTGAGAAGCAACATGTGTAGTGCTTGTAGATGCAGCAAATGTTTCTGTGCATGTGTCGCAAGCTAGGCCGGCATTACCCAGGCGACATGAACAGATCGACCTTGTTTGTGACAGCTCGAAACAACCCTCAGTTCACATGAGTGGATGAAGCTTGGCTGAAGGGATTCAGGGCTTGGTGCATTGCAGTCCCTTCTCCAAGACAAGGCGACCACTCAATCTCGTGTAGGAGCCCCAACACATAGAAGTTCGAGCAACGAGTGTTTTCCAAGCAACAGACTTGTCAAGACTTCCAGCCATGGTTTCTGCAAGCCATGGCTTGTCAACATGGGTGCGTGCCTCATCTCTTGGTGCATCAGCAGCATGTCGAGCAAACATGCACATTCCATTTTCGGCTTGCCTTTTGTCATGCAAGCCGGGATTGTGAGAGCATAGAGGAGAGTGCCGTGGACAGGCCCATAGTATGGTCACATCGCGGTGCGAGCCGCGTGCCTGCTCCGTCGATTTTTCTAGATGTATCTTTCTGATTTGCAGCCTTGAGTATTGACATGTTGTTCGAGCCTGCCAGACTTTGGTTCTATGCTGAACGGTAGGCAGCAGCACATCTTGTCGAATATGCTCAGAGGTTAACTTGGCCGTAATGGCATGTACTGGCTGAAATTTCCGTTACAAGTGTTTGTTGTGAACCAACTTTTGGAGCATCAGCATCACGGAAACACGTGAAAACCTTCGGACCGAGCATTCATGGTTGGCCCATGCACTCATGTCGATGCTACGTGGCTGTGGTGGCATGGCTCCGTTGAGCTAATGCAAGGTAATTCCCGTTTTTGCCAGTGGGCCGAAAGCTGGTCGCATTTTCCAGGCTGTCTAGCGGGCATCATGCAGATGCTTCGCAGCTTGCGGCAGAGATTGCTCGGCCAAGACTGCAGGCCTCACACATAACCTCCAACTTGATAACCATGCTAATCAGATGGCTGCTGGGAGCTCGTATCAATATTTCTACAGTGCATTATCGGCCCGCTCGAAAGGTGCAGAGATAGCCTTCTTGCCAACCGTGAAGCTGCAGAGGTTTGCCGACTGGAGGCAAGCTGTTGTAAAGTTGATGTTGATGCCGTCGTCCTTGACCCACAAGCGGCATCATTGAAGTAGCCAAGCGAGTCCTTAGCTGCAAAACGTGTTCCTTAGCTGCGCAGTCAGCAGGGCTCGGCAGCATAACTCAGCCCGAAGGCGGCCTTAGAGGCAAAAACTCAAAAACATGCCCACAAGGAACAAGCGTACAGAAACGCACAACATTAGCTGGTGACACGGAGGCAAGCTGTGATCTTGTCGGATCCCTCCTAGTCAAACGCCATGCTTTTATGCCGGTGTGGTCAGGAGGCTGCCCGTTCCGTTTCGGAGGCTGGGATCTGCCAGCGGCACAGGACGCTGACGTGCTGCCGTGTTCGTGCAAGGAGGAGCTCGCCCACATCCTCGGCAACAGCTTTCCGAGCTCAGCACCACGACCCGGAGAAAACTGCGAGGCCTCAGGCTAACATGTCTACCAAGAGCGGAAACAAAAGGCATCTTGCTCGTTTGTCTTGAGCTCTTCGGCTGTGCAGCAGACAGGACTCGGAGGAGCTAGAGCGACTACAGGAGGAAATGTGGGCGTGCATGCGTGGACAGTGAGTGCGTTTTGCAAGCTGCAGGATGTTGCATGGAAGTAGTGAGTGCCGGTCAGTGCCGATATAGAACCTCCAGGAATTCTTGGAAATAGTGCAAAGCTCGGATTCCCAGGCGCGCAAACAGAGATGCCGCATAATTGGCTGGGCACAGCTAGGGCTAGGACCGCATGTCGTTACATTGCTCACAAACAGATGTCCGATTCCGTCGCTGTGAGAATGTCTTTTGCAGGCCGCCCTGCGAGCCGTGGAATCGGCTACCTCCGAGATAGTGAATGCCAGCGTCGACCTTGAACATTCTGTGCGAGTTAGTGCACATGTGTGATTCTGATTTTCTGAGGCGACGAGTGTGTGGGCAGTGCCCTGCATTTTATTGCTGCAGAAGGGCATGTGCAGGCAGAGTCTTGCAATTGGTCGAACGTAACATATCGGTGTGTGACCGCGTGGCCAGTGCCGCTCCCACCAGGCATGCCGTGCTTTACTGGCAAGGAGCGATTTCGGGCAGGTAAACTCCAGGAGCGGTTCGAAGCCTTTCACGGCCGAAAGGCCGAAAGGCCGAAAGGCGACAGGCCATGCCTGGCATGCAAGGAACGGTATCGGCTCTACGGCCCTTCACATTGCGGCTGCGAATGACGAGGAGGAGATCTGCAAGATGATCTTGGCATGCTCAAGGCGATGCGAAACGCATTTCAGCCTGTTCCGGTTCGGATGGCACCAGTGCGACATAGTGCGACCAGGTTCACAGTGGGAGCAAATGCTGTGAACAACAACGGGCAGACATCGATGGACAGATCGAGCCTTGAGGCCGGCCGTCGCTCCGTGTGTATGCACCTGCTGTGCAGGATTTTGCGGCAGAGTTCGGGCCACATCCTCAGATCAAAGCCAATGTGCTGCTTGATCGGTTTCGTCGATCTACACATCTTAGGAAAAACCGGCGCGACCCGCACGAAACACTGTGAGCGTTGTTCCCTTGCAGCGCGAGCTCTTAGAATAGCTGCTTTGAGGACAGGCCTTTGCTTGGACATCCTCGAAGCTTCTGGATGTCGCTATGGTACATGCCGTCGGCGGGGGCGACAGGTCCTCACCAGGCGATCCTTCCAGTGGATTTTCGCGAAGTAGCCGGGTATGATGTTACTTGGAGGAGACCCGCAAATGCGCTGGGTGCACAAGTGGAGGCCTTCATGTCCAGACAGAGGCAAGAGATGAAACGGAAAGGGGAGAAGTAGGAGGTGAAGGAGGAGAAGTGCACGGAGGAGGGAGAGGAGGACGGAAGAGAGGAAGAAGAGAACGGCGAGGGTGACAGGGCACAAGAGTGCACGACAAGCCAAGTCAGAGTCATGCCGTCAAGCCGGCATGTTTGCATCCGCAGCTTTAGTAGCGTGGATGTGCATGCAAGGAGGTGGCAGACATGAACGAGTTGGACTGAGCCGATGCCGGACCGGCTGGCCTATGTGACTATGTGTCTTTGTCCTATTCTCTTTTCTTTTTGGAGAGGTGCTGTGTTTGGTTGCGTATAGAATGGGTTTTACTCGAGTTTCATAGATCTGACCGGATCTGGCATGTCAAACACCACAGCTGGAAGCTTACGGAGGTTTTGTGGAGGTGAAACCAGGACAAAAGGCAGCTATTGGTGACTTATTAAGTGCCTTGTAGAGGCCACAACTACGGCGGATTGACATCGCTTCCCCGCGCACGTGGACTCGTTAGTGTTGTTCTTCCTCTTTGTTTCTTTCTTTCTTTCTCTCGCTGTTTGTATTCGTTTGTGCTTTTGTGTTTTGTTTTTGGTTGTGTTGGGAGCGCTCGTGTGCGCTTTGGTCTTGCCACTTACTTCGGGAAACGTTCGGGAGGCGGGGGTGGAGGGGCAGCCACGGCTTTGCAGCACTTCTTAACCTAATCACCAAAACACAAAGCACATCAATTCACCCAACGTCCCATAGTACAATTCCAAAACAAAGTCAGCAGTGCCTCTTAAACTGACCAGAAAGTTTCCAGATGTTTGTAGGTTGGGGTTGCTACCAGAGGCACATCCCAGACCTTCTTAAGGAATACTTGAACCCAGGGCAGGTAGCTCCAGCTCTTCTTTCTTCTCTCTCCCCTCTGGAGCTACTCGCGATCGGTTTGGTTTGGCCTGTCCTGGTCGCTGCGCCGGCTCGCTTTCTTACACCTTTGCCATCTTCCTCGCCGGCATATCAACTCTCGCTCACACCTGTTCCTCGGGCCTTTTCCGAGCAGGCTGCTCCTGCTGACTTGCGTCTGAGGGTCTATTCATTGTATGAATGACGAGAACCTGGCCCAACGCATCACTGATTTACTGGCGGGCTGAGACACTGCCCTTGACGAGCTTGCCCCGAGCAGCAGGTAGCGAGCCACCTGCTGCACAGGTTGATAGTGTGCGGGTGAGAGCCATTCGTCATGTTCCCAAAAGGGCCCGCACACAAATCCTGACCAGCTTGCCTCCTTTTCTTTCTCACTGCTTTGTTTGTGCAGTCGCCTTTCTCCTTCCGGATTCCGGAACCCCCGCTGTTTTTTCAAAGGCAGTCCTCGCCGGACTTTGTGCAACCTCCAGTCCGGTCCCCCTTCCGTTCTGACGTTCGTCCGGTGTGCTACGTCCTGCTTCGCTGTGCGCGGCTCTCAGCGCCTGCCTGGTTCGCAGCCTTGCAGCGCGACGGCTTGCAGCTTTCAGGTCCGCCGTAGATCATTGGCTTTTTTGATTGTCTATGCATTTCTTTTGCAGGGTCTCTGCTGGTCGATTCGTGCCTTCTCCTGCTGCTTCTTGCTTTTGGCATTCCTCTTTCACGAGTTTGGTCTCAGAGAGAAACAACAAGGCCACATGCTGCATTCAGCCTGCCTGCCAAGTAATTCTACAAGTGTCCTGTTTCAGTTAAAGGCTGTGCACTTGCAGGCTTGTTTCACTTGATTGTCAAAGCACAAAGCAGGCTGTTGTTGGTCACAGGCTGGCTGGACTTACTCGGGCAACACAGCCTTTGCGATGCAAGTGCGGCACACACGCAGTGCTTTTGCAACCGGTGCTCCAAGTATTCGAGGATGGACGGGATGCTGACAGCAGAACCGTTTATCTGGCGGTTGCGCAGGTCCGCGAGCCATTTGCCACCGGACTTCGTGTCACCACCGTCTTCCTGTTCCGGGACTGCTTTTGAAGTGAGAGGCCTGCAGATGACCGCGAGATGTGCGTTCATTCCAGGATATTGTACAGCGGCTTGCTCGCACAGCGAGCACGATGCGGACAGGCAGGCAATGGAATATGCGAAATCTTCACTTCCTGCCCCTCAAATCAGGATTATCAGGCAATGCAGCTGGGTGTCGTGACGAGTTGCGCATTGGTGTGCAGATGGAGGCTTGGAGTTACAACATTGTCAGGCCTCAGCCGTGATGGTCAGTTTTTGTTGCAAAAGCGTTGAGAAGGCACAGGCGGAAAACGTGCAGAGGCACGGTGGCATGCTGTTACCGAGCTGACCTAACCGAAGCTGCTGCAGATTGTGTAACAGGCATCGGAAGACGTGCTGCCCGCTTGCCTGCTGCTGGAAAGTACGACGGACCAGCACTAGACGAGTGATCGCCCTGCCATGCTTATGGTTTGGTCGCCTGATGCACTGTGTCATAGGATGTTTGCAAGACTGCAAGAGGTACTTCGGCTCCGATCCCTTCCGAGCGTTCGGACGGCTGCTGGAGGTGTTGCTTCGGATCGTCCCCGAGGCCGCACTGTCTCTGCCGCTTCTGCTCAGGTCTTGTCCCGTATCAACGCTGCTCGCACTGCTTGGCAGGTTCGGTGTCATAAGCAGGGTGCATTTCTTTGCGACATGCTTGCAAAACTCAGCAAATCTCGCTAGGATTCGAATTTATCGGTTGCAGTGCGAGGGCAGCGACTGCGATCTCAGGCACCACAGAGCCATTTAAGGCATGTGCCGAACTCGCTTACGATATGCTGCCGCTGGAGGTGGCGAGTCTCGGCACAGTTTTTGTCAAGCCTGCTTCTGAGATTCCCTTCCGAACCTCCGGAATGTCTTCAACTCCGCAAGCTGGCACAAGGCTGGCGCAAACGATGGCCACGCGTTCAGACTTGGTCACGAAAGAGCTCGGCAAAGAACTGGGGCTACTGCAGGACGTAAGTGGTGACAGTGCATGGTGCTGCGTGTGCTTACGCCGGCTAGTCTAGCAGCACTTTAGCAGTCAAATGCCAGGACGCTATGGGCCAGTTTTCAAACGACGTTGCTATGCAGACCATTCGTGAGGCCAGGCAAAGATTCATGGAGGCATGACTGGCGTGAGTGCACTGTGGCTTGTGCAACGCCATGCGCAAGCAGCATGGCTGTGGCTGAACATGCGATGGTGGCAAAAGACGACCCGAGATGTGCTGCTCTTGCGTCACTGTAGTTGTTCATGTCGATCTTGAGCTGACTGCGATATTGGAAAGTTTCCACACACGCACAAGAGCATCGAAACATAGCGAAACCAGCTTTGGTTCTGCCTAAACGGTGCAGCTAACTGCCCAGGTGCATCATGGATGATTCGCATACACTTGGCGTGCTGGAAGGGCTGTATTCGCATGCTTAGAATGGACGTCCACTTGGAAAGCTTCAACTATGTAACGAAAGCTCGCCGAGCAGGGCTTGAGCTTAGTCTTGCTTTTCGCAGGGAGGCAGTCCAGGGCCCAAAACCAGCGTATTATCGATAGTATAGGGTAAACTGAACGGTTCACACGAGTGGGGTGCAGGATAAATTGAACGGTTCATGGCATTGTCTGATGTGGAGGAGGGGGAGGAGGGGGGGGTCTAATAGCAAAACCAGTCAAGCTGAGCAGCTATAGTATAGCGGCTGCCTCCTCCGCAACTGCTTTTGCAATGTGTCCGTCCACGTAATACAGCTCTCCTCCTCCTTCTTCATTAGCGAAGAGTCCGCTAAGCGTCCCTTTCACGGCGGCAAGCCGGCGCCCCAGGGCGCAGAGTCCAGCAAAAAAGGACTGCCCCGGCGCCGGCACTAATGTCAGCGCGCACCTCAATCCGTAATCATTGAGATCACTGTACATCGAACAGTCTGGACAACCCCCGATGCTCGGAACACACCCCGACCTGACCAGTATGAAGACATAGCCGCATAGCCATTGTGCTCAGCTGCCGGCCTCTCCTCAGTCTCCCAACCCGGGACCCCTTGGGCAGAGCGCTCGGCGCTCGGCTCAAGGAGCAGCGAGGCACAGGGTGCCCCGAGTTGGTCGTACTGAGCTCACAGGAGGCCTCAGGCCTCGATATGCCGAAACCTCGGCGGGAACCACCACACAGGAGCGATCTTTCGCCGTCCCATTTGCCCAGTAGTCGTATCTGACAAGTTGCAGCATGACTACTTCTTGGTCCGCATTGAGGCCTGGGGCCGTGCCGGCAAGTGCCATCTGTCAATACAGTCTTGCAGGCAGTCAGGCGATGTCCCAGGTCCCAAGTGTAAAACGATAGGGGACGTTGCAGCCCTCATCACAAACACACTCATCGCAAACCACACCCGATTGCCAATGGAGACCACAGGCACATGGGACAAAGACGCTGCCATCGTTTTGAAGCACATTGCCAGGGCTGCCGCCGCAAGAGCGGGTGAGGAGGCTCATGCCGCCCACACCAGCCTGCTGCAGGAACTGTGTGTCGCCACGCGGTCCTGGAGCGCCCGTGGTGCCATTCGCAATGGGCAGAACCCCTTCTTGTGGGACGGGGTGGTTGGTCAAAACGAGCTTGGCCTTCCCTTTCCGGTCCCGTGGTTCGAAGTGGCTGCAGCGGGGTGGACCCCCTGTAGGTGGGTGGGAGGGTTGGTCTGCTCTGTCGGGCCTTCCCTCCGCGGTCCCATGAGGTTAGATGTGATGTTGGTGCTGGCGTGCGTAGCGCAACTGCACGTACGGATTAAGCTGACGGCTAGGTCCGCTCAGTCTTCTGCTGCGGCGTGGTAGTGCAGAGCTGCAGAGTCAGCAGTTGTAGGCTAGCAGCATGTACTGTCTTCAACGTTCTACAGAAGTTTCTGTCAGAGACCGTCATTCCGAAGGCCTCTAGTGTGCGAAAGAACACGACTACTTCCAGTACTGATTGAAAGCCAGGACGGAGTCAAAGGTATCGGCCAAGTGATCGTCATCGGCAAAGATGTTGAGGATGCGCCGGGCCACTTCCATCCCAACCTCATCGGCCAGGGCTTGACTGACCTCGTGAGAGAATATGAGCCCAAGAAGGGGGGCTGCCAGCAGCCTTGTTGAATGTTGGCATGCCAAGACATTAGCACATCGACTAGGTAAGGTGGCAGTCCAATGCTTTTGTGACGCTTGGACCTTGGCATCTTGTCAAAGGCCTGTGCCAGATCCATGCCAAAAAGTGACGGCGAGCCCTTCTAACCTCTGTTGCATCTTTCGCAGGACCGCCACCGCCACCGCCACCGCTGTGCCCACGCCCCCGCCCCCGTCCCCGCCCCTGCGCCGCCGCCACCACCAGCCCCACCAGCCCTGCTCCTGGCTCCTGCTCCTGCTACTGCTACTGCTACTGCTACCACTTCTGCTACGACAGCAACAACAACAACGACAACTACTACAACAACTACTGCTACTACGACGACGACGACGACTTCTACTACCACTGTACCCCCGCGGATAAAAGCCCGCTGACTTGCCGGGCCGACATCCGCCGGATTAAAAAATCGCCGAGCTTTCGTTCTCCATGTCTCCGGCGTCCTGCGGCATTCAAGTCCAGTTCAAACAGAGTCTAGACTCAGTTCGCCTCGGTTTAGGCGATGATCTTCGCATGAGTGTCTGGTCCTGCGCCAGTGTGGCCTGCGATGTGCACTGTTCACTTTACCGGACACGTCAAGTAACACCGTTGTCACTATCGAAACTAACTGGCCTCGGAAGTGCCAAATGGCTTTCGAATCACCGACTGCAAGTCTGCATCTCCAACGACAAAGCGTCAGCCATTGTAAATTGCATTTGCCACTTGACGAAACCTTTTTTGGCAAACCACGGCTTAGAAGGGCATGCGTCGCATAGTCTTCGCATGCTTCAAGCGTCCAGTGCCAAGAAAGCCTATCTACCTTCGACGCTGCTTCTTGACCGGCAACTGTTTCGCAAATGAAAGCTGCATGCATGAGCCTGTGTCTAGACCGGAAGCCATACGGGGTGTGCCAGATTCTGGCTTTACTGCCTGCGTCGGACAAGCGCTCTAGCGGCACTGCAGCGAATAGCTTGTAAGGAATCACTGATCACCAGAGAGACTGATGTGCAGTCATCGCCCTGTTGCAAATCTTGGTATGTTTGACGCCCCTGCTGTGGAATGTCTGCGAATTGCCGCATCCAGCAAAAGCACATGAGAGCACACATGGCAGATGCTCTTCCAAAACACCGGAGGTACCCTGTCCAGCTTTGCGAGCTTTCCGCGCGAATAAGATGCTGCGATCATTTCTGCCACCGAAATGTCGTCACATGAGATTGGCGAACGGGTGCCCCAAAGCGATTTCCGCACGTGGGCATTGACAGGACGGACGGCCCATTGAGTTTTTCCAAAGTACTTCGAGAAAGTATCCGCCCGTCTATCGGGGTCAAAGCAGGCCACCTTTGGTTGTGAGGGGAGCGCAGCTAAGAGGGTTCCCACCACTTGTTCATCTCCCCGACCTTCTGCTTTTCACTTCGGCATTTCTGCCGTTACCTTCTTCAACGTCGACTTAAAGTCTGTTTATTGCCTCGAGTCGCGGATGTAATCAGCCGATGTTTTTTCGACCGTTTCACAGATTCCCTTCCTATTGGTTTCCAGTTCCTTCGTAGACAGGCTTTTTGAGTCTTTGCGGTCTCCGGGTCTGTCGGCTTTTCAGCGCTTAGCTGAGATTTAATATCGGGGAGTAGCTGCAGCTTCATCCGATGCTTGCCGGGTCATGGCGATAGTGCAGCTACACTCGCCTGGGCCGTTGAGTTTTGGGTTTTGGCGACTCGGAAACTGGGAGGAATTTGATTGGGATGGACCAGTTGCTGCGCCGAGCACTTGGTGCGCTACATGCGAAGTTGGTACTGGCGCACATGCGCAACTCAGGAGTGGAAGCTCGGAAGGTGACGGACTTCACTCTGCAACAGTCCATGCCCACATGCAGATGTGTAGGAAGTAGCTCAGGTGGGCAGCTGCACCCTGGTGAAAGTGCGCCGCTTTTCTCTTCGCTGACGGATGAGCCGGTGGCTGCAGCGCCTTCAGTTCTTAGTTTTGCAGAGATGGAATGCAGTGTGAGTTCGCGATCAGTGGATCTGCCGCAGTGATATGCAAGGCAGCATCGTTGGCGCAGGCTCTGCTGAAAAAGAGTGTTTAGGCTTGCCAGAGTCCAGAGACTAATGCGCAAAATACTTGTAGGGTTCTCATATCCTGGTCATGGCATCACAGTGCCGGGAATGAGAACAGCAAATCACAACCCATGTTGCCCCAGGTGTATCGGGGCATACTCACTGACGGCACTGAGGCCGGGTCATCTGTCAAATTACCCGACACCGAAATGTGCAGACAGGTTGCCGTCAAGGTTCAAAGGCCTGGACTTGCGGAGCTTGTAGGCGCCGGAAGGGCCTGAAGCTCACAAAGTTTGAGTCCAGTCTACTTTGGATGCTGGCAGGCCTAGATTTCTACGTGCTCAGACGAATCCTGTTCACCGTGAATGTATGGAACTTACAGTCGTTCGGCAGATCTTTTGATCGCCTACAGATTTCCACCCCTGGTCTGAACTTCGAAAATGTTCTTCAGCGATTCTTCAGAAATCGAAGACCCCAGATTACTTTCTTCGCTGTATATTGATGAAACTCGCTGTTGCTTGCTACAATCTGCAAGCCGCTGATCCATTTTTTCGTAAGCCAGCCAACAAGGTAACCCAGCCTAGTGAGAGGCCCATGGCAACAATTTTTTGACGTTCTTAGTTGTGTCCCTTTGAGCTCATTTCTGAGTTCCTATCGCGCACTTGAAAACGACAAGCCAGGGTTTGCTTGGAGTTGGAGTGTGAATTGGGCATGGCCGTGAGTCATGGCGCCATTACCGCTGCTCACGAGGAAGTACTTGTTGGAATCAGAGCCCCGAGCGGGATGCAGCCATTCTTGGTTAGGTTTCAGCAGGCTCCAGCCAAAACAGACCGGCAAGTCTAAGATGAACGGGAAGGTCTTTTGAGCTCGAGAAACACTGAGTGCAGGTGGCGCTGACCTTGTGAGCATTAAATTTGAGTTCCATGTTGAGCATTCATGACAATTTTTTAGACTCTTGTTAGTCAATTCAAGCTTCTGTCTTCGTTTAAGCTTCCCCAGCATCGCAACCTGGCGGTTTGCATGTGCCGCGCGCTGCAATGGAAATCAACATTCAGATCACGAATGTCCAGCAGCCGGAGGACCTCCTGACCGCTTTCGCTGCACTCAGGCAGCAGCCATCAGCAACGCCAGCATCTTCGGCACGACCCAACTGTAGCACACCACCCAGGGACGCACAGTATCACCCGGGCCATACTTCCGACGCGGAGATCAGAAGGCACCAACACCCAAGCCCTCGACCAAGGCCATCGTTGACGCAACCGCTCAGCAAGACTCCAGGACCCCACCAAAACGGGTCCTCATCAACAAACAGAAGGACAAGAAGAGTGGACCGCGAAGGTCCAAATCAAGACCTACAAGATTAGACAACCGAGGTAGAGATGACAGCACGAGACTTCGGAATAAAGTCACCTTGAGGCCCAGGTCCAATTCACTTCGGCCGAACTCTTCTCCACTAGGAACTAGATCGTCCCCCCCCACCCACCCAGAACATCCAAGAGATCACCTCCACCAAAAGCTCCACCAAGGACTTCATCAAGATCCCACCACCCGGGCATCATTAAGATCTCCGCCACCAAGAGCATCATCGAGATCTCCACCACCTAGGGCATCTTCCAGAACGCCGTCTCCAGCAGTACAGGGGGAATCAACATGGGCAAGGCCGCCACCAAAAGAGACCCAAGACATCAGGCCGAAAGATAAGAGCCCGAGTCTCCCTAGCCAAATCGCCTTCCCCAAACGCATCAATCAAGTACTTCGTCGACTGGAACGCCTTCGAGATCGACCAGTACCCAGTGCAAGACGCGCTGAAGCAGCACGTTACTGCCTTGGCCACATCTGGTCGATTCCGCATCACCGGCGGCGTACTTTGGGAACATGACGTCATGTGGGACCGTGGTGGCCAGAGACGATGCATCGCTTCTACTACCTGGCATCCCAGGACCTCATACTGCAGGACCCACTGCTTCCCACTAAGACAGAGCGCTTTTTATTCTGGGCACATGCTACGGATGTGGGACTCTCTATTATACCATGTTGCGGGATAGGGACATGCTGCCGATGAACGCACTGAACGCATGCGGAGCGGCAAAGTTTGGGTGTAATATTCATTACGCGCTTGGACATGAAATCTACAGCTCGGAGATGCCTAGGGCCTAGGGGGGTCGACAACAGAAAACAAGACAAAATTAAAAACACTAAGTTCCCGAAAATAGAGATGAATGAATCGGGCAACTCGGACCACCCAGGGCGCCTCCTAATAGATGGGTGACTCGGGCAACATCGGGCAACTCAGGGTCACTAGCCATTTTTTGCCTAGGCGGGGGTGGTCCGAGTTGCCCGACTCACCCATCTACTAGGAGGCCTTCTACAACACATGTCGCAGCGCAAAAAACCTCGCAGTGGTGACCGCAGGAGGCAAAGCCTGGGGAGGGGAAGTCTCCAACAGCACTACGGAGCTATGAGACTGCCAAAGCTGCTACAGAACAGGACCAAGTCCTGAAGGACGCCAACGCCAAGGTCTACTGCATACTGCATCATCACCTGCTTGGCGTTGGATCATTAAGCACAGCTGCCATCTACAGCGCAACCCTTGATATCCCAGTATCAGCGCGCAGCCAATATTCGACCACAAGGACGACTGGCCTTTGCTATACGCACGGACTGCTCCGGTGCATTCAGGCTGATTCAGGAACTTCTTCCACCTGCTTCGCCATTGGGACGTCTTCTACATTTTGGCAATGGTGCGAGAAAAATGTGACAAGATGTGCCTGCTACGCACTCACATAGAAGCTCCCCAAGCGGCTTTGCACGTGTTGTAGAACTCACCCGGAGCATCTTGGAACCATGGCCGGTCAGTGGAAAGAGCCGTGGATGCAGAGCACGAAGACCGCTGCCACATGGACATGGTGGCAGGGTGGCAGTGCGTGGAGCTCAGCGCCTACAGCAAGTGCCGGTCCTTAAGCTTGGAATCCTCCGCCGCCACCTACTGCCTCTGAGTCTTGGAACCTCCACTGCCGCCTGCTGCATGTGGAGTCAAAAAAGCATCAGCGGAGCAGCAAAGCCCGCCTTCTACTACTACACCTCCTCGAGTCCCCCTTCCCAGGAGTTTCAAGAAGATGACGCTCACTACGACTCGATGCTGGCCTACAAGTCCACACGGGAAGTACGTCGAGGCAACGTCGTGGAGTCGTGCCAAAGGCATCGCCGGCATGGACATCCGGGGCGTGACCGTCGCACATCTCAGCCGACGTGGCATGGACGAGTTCGGCCTGAGAGGACTGCCGCGCGGGCGATTCACAGGACTCATCCTAACCCGCAACGTCGCCGAGACCGTGTATTTGTCCCAGCTTCAGAAAAGGTTCTACAGGGCCAAAGGGATCTCCTCGTCACCAGCCAAGGTGTGAGAAGCAACCAACTTCGTTTTGCTCCTCGTCGACGAGTAACTACGCAGCCAAGAACCCAGAGCAGGACAGCCAAGCAGCCCAGCGAGTGCAGCTGGAGGAGGAAGCGGCGAAGTACAAATTGCGACCAGAATTGGAGGTCGCCCCGCAAAACACTACCAGTACAAGCAAGACCCAGAGTCGCAGCCCACCTCGACGTCACAGTCATCCCAGCCGGTACCACCCGTTCAGAATCAGCAGCAACCGGAGCCCAGCGCCGCCGTCTTCAGCAAGGAGACATCAAAAAGGTCGTTGACTACCAGACGATGCTGGACGAGCCCTTCGACGTCGTGATGAAGCAAAGCGGACAGACGCACCCTTCAGTATGACATGCTGGAAGACATGGGGTCACAAACATCAAGAAGACCCTCCCGGATGACAAGCAACCAGCCCTCGCCCGCCGCATCACCCAAGTCCAAAAGATCCTCGAGGAGAGCGACCACAAGAAGCCACAACTCCAGGAAATGGCTACAAGGTGGGGACTGCCCATTCCATTGATTACGTCAGCGCGACCACACCGAAAACGCTGCAGCGACTCATCGCCGCAGTCAGCTTCTTCGCTGTGTTACGCACGCAACAAGTGCTGCAACGGAGGCTTAGTCGCGCAGACAGCGCCAAGTTCTTCGAGCAAATGCAGCACATCGTAGAGTGGGCGCAGTTTTTGCTTCTGTGTGCACCGGTTATTGATACGGAAGTTTTGATTTGGTTGGTAGGATTCCTTCACCTTGTCTTTTTGTTTCATCGAACCAGACCGACAGTACCAACTCAGCAGCTCAAACAAAGACCGACTACGAGAAGCGGTGCCAGGCCTGTTCACGTACCACAAGTTCACGCAGCCCTATGCAGTTTAGGTCAAGCTGAAGTTCCCCGCACTCAATAGATCGGGCTATGCTGAAGTCTACATCGGCTCCACGAACATCACCGTCGCCAAGACAGAGTACAACCGAGTGGCAAAACTTCGACAACTGCAACAACTCAGACTTCCCAAAACCGAGGTCGCCATCAGATACTGGAGCGACTCCCAGACCTACGACCAGTTCAGCACGATCCAACTTTTTTGCAGCACGAGTATATTGACGCTAGGGCTCACTGTCTTATACAAAGATGGCAGCCCAAGCTGAACTACCCCTTCGTTACGAAAGCTTGCGTGAAAAAGGCTCATGGCCTTGTTCCCAAAAGACAACAACCTCACCTCAAACAGGTGCAATTCTGGAAGCTCTTCTACGCCATCGCCAGCGACGCCAAACAGGACTATGACACCACAGGCTATGCCGCCTCCCGAGAGCTCCGCAGCCCAAAGGTGCACAGGTTCAGATCCTCGATGCCAGTATGGAGCATGCACAAAAGCGCGAGGCAGCACCCACATAGTCATCCTCCGCAGGAGGTACGTGTGTGTGGGGAACCCGAGCTACAACGGGCTAGTCGTCGTTGGAGGAGCTTTTGGAAATTCAGCAGGGGGCGACCTGCCTTCCAGGGTGGTTGCCTAACACAAAGGCTATGGAAAGGCATTGATATCCCTTGGGACGCCAAGGGACGTATCTGCAGTGATTCAGAACGTAAAAATCAGCTACATTCTTGGTCGTATATGATGATCCTCGCTGTTGCGTACTACAATCTGCAAGCCGCTGATCCATTTTTTCAGTAAGCCAGCCAACAAGGTAACCCAGCCTATTGAGAGGCCCATTGCAACATTTTCTTGACGTTCGCAGTTGTGTTCCTTTGAGCTCATTTCTGAGTTTCTATCGCGCACTTGAAAACGACAAGCCAGGGTTTGCTTGGAGTTGGAGTGTGTGTGTGTGTGATTGCGGCAACAAGCCGGGGCATGATGTTCGTACCATACCATCACTGGAAATTCTTCAATGTCGTGCTTTATCGAATCATTCGAGGGCTTACGACGTTGACATCATGCCCGTAACACTAGCCTCGACGCAGACATGTGCGTTTATCCTCCTCCCCACATCATTCAGCCGTTTCATGCCGTTTCCGGGATGAAAATCCGAACTCTGTTCAAACGGTTTAAACCCGAGCCCTTTTCAACTGCCGTCTTCGTTTGGCAACAAGTCCGGGACGTTTTGATGCACCATTCCCCGACTCGACATATGAAAGCAAGTCCGAGTTGCGAGGGTGTAAAGCTAGCACCCTCGCGTATGACGAACTGCGTCGAAGCAACCCTGTGGTGACGCCCGCTTTGATCCATTCCCCCCTTCTCGGCAAGTGAGCCGGACTATGACCTTGACATTACCCCCTGTCATCGCATGATTGTCAGATCTCTCACATCAAACCTGTTTCCGGACTTGCAAGCCGTTCGAGGTGTGCAGCGCAGGCACACAATCGCACAGGCTGTTTTTAAACCTTAGGCCCCCGGACTTGAACTTGCAGTCGGCAGATGTTTTTGCACTTATTTATGAGTGGGCCCGACGGCCAGAATTGAACTTGGCGCTTGAAGGGCGTGGTGAGTCAAACAGCATTTGCTCGCGGACACCCTTGCTGCCCGGCTGCCTTTCTTGAAATTCTCATCTCAAGAAGTTCCGCAAACCGAGTGACAAGGATTTCGGAATTTGAGAAGAAGCAGAAGGAGCAGACCGATTGAAAAGGATTCGAGAAGATGGCAAAGAGCCTAGAAGGATGAGAGAAGATGAGAAAGAGCAGCAACCGGCTCGAAGAAGTTTGGAGAAATAGAGCAACATAAACACAATGCTCGAAAGGCACTAGAGAATCCGAGAAAGATGAGCAAGTCAGGCGAAAGGGACTGGGGCATGTGAGAAAGAGGCAGGTCCACGACTGTACCGTGCGGTTTGCGGATCTCCCAAATCGTCTGCGAAAGTTGGCGTCACTTGGTGCCAAAAGCAGGTCCTGGCAGCAGAAGTATACTGGGTTCTTGTTAAACGTCTATAAGGCCACCCCCAGCCTGGTTCCTGTGTTTACTCAGGGTTGTTTCGGTGAACAAGCCCCCGGCTCAAGTCTGTTTTATTTTCGTAGCGAACGCTGTAGTTTTCTGCCATGGACCATCGTTGCACGATCTTCCGGATGCCATGTTCAAAGCTTGTGCTCTGGTGGATTTTGCTGCGAACCAATTTTTCATGGTGCGAAACAGACAGCAACCCAGATTTTGCATTGAACCTGCAGTGCTGTGAACCTTTTGCATGTGCCACAGCTGACACTTTCTGTGGCCCCTGCTTCGCATTGGCTGAGCATTGTGGCGTTGCTGGGCTGGCGTGGGCCCTCTCGACTCGCGCAGGTGTGCAGGACATTCGTGTTCGTGCCTTCACACACAGACTGTGCAGCAATCACTGGAGGACACCTCCTTGGAAGGAAGTGAGTGCATATGCCGCCTGCGGTAGCGGCACCCTTGGCCACGGCCCTGCTCTTGACTGGGTTCCCTTCTCACCTGTGCACAATCAGGTGCCCGATGCTGCGCGTGACCCCAGCGCTTCTGCAGAGAAGGTAGGTCGCAACAAGATTGTGGAGCCCGTGGGAGGCTCGCCTTTGCGTGGAGGCTCACCTCCGTTGAAACTGGCGGTCAGCTTTAAGTGCAGAGCTTGGCCTGTTGCACTCCAGCACCTAGCCTATCTTCTGCACTCTTCAGGAAAGTGTGGGGACAGACAGCCTGCTGGTCATCCAATGGCCCGCCACCCGCGCAATTCACATGGTCTTCTCTCAGCTCTCTACCCCTGCTCTATGCTCAGGTACCAAGCTGCAACTGCGCGACCAGCTTTGTGTGAGTGCCTTGCAACTAGCACAGGAGAGGTTTGCTTACTCAGCACCCAGCCAGGATCTGACAGGCACATCCCTAGATCTCAACGCCATGGACTAGGACCACTCATAAGAAGTAGCGTGTTTGTCACCTGTCTGAGTTGTTTTGCTGTGCCCCCTATCCTGAGGTCACCTCGGGTAGAAGCGGCAGTAGTGGGCTGGCCGTGGCTTATAAAAACCACCCTTGCACATCATGTCTGTATGCATTCGCTGTGCTGTGTGCTGCCTCACTTACACTTGCACTGGGCTGCTTGCACTGCATGCAATGTGCTGTGGTGCCAGTTGTATTTCTCAGGTCTGTGCAGCCTCATTCTGCCTTGCGGTCACCGTGGCTGTGAGAGGCTCGGTTCGTGGGGTGTACCNTGGGCTGCTTGCACTGCATGCAATGTGCTGTGGTGCCAGTTGTATTTCTCAGGTCTGTGCAGCCTCATTCTGCCTTGCGGTCACCGTGGCTGTGAGAGGCTCGGTTCGTGGGGTGTACCGCATTGCATGCTGCGTTGGTGTTGGCAGTTCATGTCACTCCTTGCCTGTGTGCCGCCAGTGAGGGCTCTTGGCTGTGACGATCAACCGGTGCATGCATGGCTGTATCCCTCAGGTTGCACGCCCTTAGGCCACTCACCCCTCTCTTGTCACACCGTGTTGGTTAGAGCCTCTAGCCGTACTCCCATGGCTGCTCGTGCCAAAACCAAACAGCAGCGTCAGAGGAATCGACCTCCGAGTCGTTTTCGTACAGGCCAGGTCAGTGCCAGCTTGTGGAGACCCGATGACCCGGAGCTGGGACGTCAGCTGGAAGCCGCTGCGTNAATCGACCTCCGAGTCGTTTTCGTACAGGCCAGGTCAGTGCCAGCTTGTGGAGACCCGATGACCCGGAGCTGGGACGTCAGCTGGAAGCCGCTGCGTCAACAAGTGCGCCTCAAATGGAACCTGGCCTGCCTTTGCGCCCGGCCCACCTCGCCACCTTGTCAGTGGAATCGGCCATCGATGATGATGCTGCTATTCAGGGCTCTGGCTCTGGCTCAGGCCCCCGCTCTGATCAGGCGACTGGGCTGCGAGAGCTGCCACCGCGACCGCCTCCACCCAAGCGGCCGAGACATCAGCCACCAGCTCTTAGAGGACACTCGGCAGACAGCCCCGAGCTCGTGCAGGACATTGGGGATCACCGCGGCAACTCTACGACACAGACCAGGCTCACAGGTCGCCGGCACTGGATCCAGCATGCGGACTCATATCTTCACCGGAGCTGATCCCCACACCGCGGGGACCGCGCCAACATGTGACTGACCCTGGCTCTCTGAACGTGGACCGCCCGAGGGTGTCTACCATTGGGACGGCCCAGATCACTCAGCAGGCCACAGCCGAAGAGATGGTGGATTCAGCTGGAAATCTGGATGCTCTGCCAACCCAGCCTTCAGCGCAGGATGCTTCAGATGGTGACTCTAGCGAGTCCAGCGACGGTTCTATGAGCAGCCAGCGTGCTGACGAATCTCGCCTGGCATATTTGCGACGGTGCGCCGATTATCTCCAGGTTCAGAATAGGCGCTACTTACGCAGGCAGAGGAGGCAAAAGAGCTTGTCGGTGTTGGTGCTACCAACGACCATGTATGGCAGCTTTTGTGTTGTTGTGCTTATCCTCTGGAGGCTCACCTCCTTGCCCGCCTGGAACGGATGCTCAGGATGTGCGCAGCAAAGCATTGGCCTTGCTGTATCATGCACTGCTTGGGTTCTCACTCAGGTCCTTTCTGTATGCAAACAAAGCGTTCTCGCTACTTTCGACCGAGGCCAGCCCGGTCCCAAGTCCGGGAGGAGTCATTGCAGCATGAGCAAGAGTTACTTAGCTATTTTGCTTTTTCTGGCTTGTGTTTGCAGGGCTTCTGGGGTGAGGGTTTGGGGCTTTGCTGTCCAGCAACCCCATGAAGCTGTACAATCAGTTATGCAGCAGGTCCCTCATATAGCAAACCATCACGGATTGAGTCGCGGGACAAACAGTCCTATCACTTTTTTCTGCTAAGCGCTCCTTTAAGAGAGCACAGAATCGTGCCGCTCGGTATGGATTTACCAACTACAGAGGTGCCATTCACACCACAACCACCCTCAACTGTCAATACCGTCCCAACCCCCACCCTAATAAATCTTCTCGCCCTTCCAGGCCTGGCAAGGTTACTGCCACGCCCTCACTTCGCATCATGCTTTGGAACGCCGGGGGCCTTAACACTGCCCGGTTCACTGAACTCCGTCAGTGGCTTGCGGCCACACCCGAGGCACCCGACATCTGTCTGATCTCGGAAAGTCACTGGAGTTTCAGCTGCGAGAACACCCAGGACTCCCATCATGTCGTTAACAGTGGAAACGGCTCCTGGCATGGAGGGGT
>BGNK01004457.1:0-39303 GCA_003297005.1 Symbiodinium sp. clade A Y106
CGACAACAACAACAACACCAGCAGCAGCAGCAACAGCAACAGCAACAGCAGCAGCAACAGCAACAGCAGCAGCAGCAGCAACAGCAGCAGCAACAGCAACAGCAACAGCAACAACAACAACAGCAGCAGCAACAGCAACAGCAACAGCAACACCACCACCACCACCGACGACAACAACAACAACACCAGCAGCAGCAGCAACAGCAGCAGCAACAGCAACAGCAACAGCAACAGCAACAGCAGCAGCAACAGCAACAACAAGAAGCTAGCATGGAAGATCCTAAACCCCTCGTTAAATCCGAGCATTTTTCTGCTGAAGTCTATAGCCTATAGCATTTTGGTGTTGAACTCTATGAAAGAGCCTATAATGCTACGCTCCTAAGTCCGAAGCCCAAGCCCTATGCAAGGCCGAGCGAAGAGCCCCCGGAAAGCGGTGAAGATCAGAGCCGCGTGCGTAAAGCTCATAAGTGCCTGGGAGTGCTTAGTGGCTTTGGTTCAGGGAGGGTTGGGAGGGCGTTAGGTTTAGCAGTAGGGTTTGGGGATTGGCACTTGCTTTGGGAGTTTGTGGATGATTTGGGAAGGTTTTAGGTTTCTTGTTTCTGGGCTTGGCTTTGGGGGGTGCTGGTCTTGCTCGTGATTTTGTCAGGGTAAACGGTTCCGGGTTTACTCCATATTTTGCGGGGCAGACAGGGGTCCGTAGGGCGTTGGTTTGTCTTTCCTTTGTAAAAGTTACTGGATTTTGTGCTGAACTTCGGGTGTTTGGCTTACTTACCTCTCGGTTGGAAGGGTACTTGTGGCTTGCAGGGCTCGAGGATTAGAGGAGGTCTTGAAACTGTAAAGGAAGCGCTTTTAGTTCAATTGTGCCTTGGGCTTCAGGTTTAGGGGTCTAGGTTTTGGGTATTTCATGTTTCGGGTTGCGGAGATGAGGGTTGATTCTGACAACAGGGTTTGCATCCCCAACGTTTCAAGTTTGCTTCGGTACGCTGATGAGCTCTCAGGTCATTGTATAGTGTTCTATACGGCTAAGGTGAGGACTTAGTGCACCCACCCCTCGGAATCTCGGAGGGCCCTCGGGAACGAGGTACGCAGATGGGCACGACGAAGGCGGCCTGGCTAATTTGCATTTGTCTAAGGGCCCTCCCCTTCTCTGCACTGGCAACGTAAATTCACATACAGTACATGCCTCTATGTTTTGGCCCTCATGTTACGCCACTTTCTCCAGCCCCTCACTCGCCTCTGACATGCACACACATGCGCGCCAGACATGTATCGACAGCATACGCCAACACCGAAGTTTTGTGGTGTCGTGCCAGGAGAGAACGACCACCGGTTGGTCGGAGTACTCGACTTGCCCATCTGGCTACAACGCAATCGGCGTGGCCAAGGATGGAACATGTCACAGATCGAGTAACATGACAGTAACATGCTGAACTTTCATCCTACACCGCCCCAGTCAACGACCGATATCTAAACCGCGCCGCCTGAAATCCCATATTCAATACCTTGAAGCTTTCAAGCCCTAATAAAAGGCATTGAATGAAGTTTACAGGATACGTGGTTTAAAAGGGAACAGAGGGATGCTATGTGGCTACAGAAGTAAGCCATTCGCAAGCCATTCAGAGCCTTGAAGGCCTTAATTCCTGCTGGGCCCAGGGTTTTCTGATTTCGGCGCTTCTGGGATCAGGTTATTCCTGTTCTGTATTCTTACAACCCTAATCGCTTCAAGCCCTCAAGCATCGCAAGGCCCCCCCCTTGCCCCCTTGCCGGCAGCCGCCTAAACCCCACGGTCTCCGGTCTGATGTATCCTTCTTTGACTTTACAGGTTCAGGGCTTACCATCGTGGGGGAAAGGCAGGAGGTTCAAAGTCAGTCTGGTGTGTAGTTGAAACATGGGATTCAGGTTGTAGGTTTTGAGCCACGAAGACGTTTTGAGGCTAAGGTTCTCGGGGTGATCTCGCAAATACCTGCGTCGCCCAGAACACTTTACTGGACTTTGTAGTACCGCAGTGGCTTCGAAAGGGGCTGATTGGAACGGCCGCACAGAGCATGCGACCGACTGCGTAAGAAACCCATTTGTATGCTAAGGACGACTTTCTGAACTGGGGTGAAGGGTTTAGTCTGAGTACCCCACATGCGACACACCGCACTGCCCGAAGGCCTACATGAATGGTGGTTGGGATACGATGCGCATCTGGGAAGCTGGGCCTTTTGTGTTCTAATGCTGACTTTCTGACATCTCCGCAGAACACCCATCCCAGTTGAAAGTGCTCCAACCGTACATTCGATGGTTTTCCAGGAGTTTTTTTCAGATACATTGCCCATGGGCCTGAAGTGCAGACTACATATTGCTACTTGTTGGGTAAGCTGCTTTATTTCGAACGTCGGAGAACTGGCAAGCAGAACTGCCTACATTACGACCAATCATGCCTCTTATGTACAGGAAGGCTGTCGTCATGCATCTGTGGTTCGCTGTCGACGGAAAAACTGACAGGGGAAAAGTCACCGACGAGAAGGTAGTAGAATTGAGGATGTAGGCAAACCGTGCATACGACCGCAAAACTCAATTGCCTCCCTGCCCATTGGGAAGGACGTTCAGAGGACTGCAGCACATCTCAGGATTGCAGCACGTCCGCGAATGGGTGTCGCATCTACTGCGTCGGAACGGACAAGTGCACCATTAACACCGCTTCTTTGCAGAATGAAAGCTTACGTAAGATGGTCCAGGGCTTCCATGGCCTAACGGTTTCAAAACTCAGCGCGTTCTCGCAGAGTCAGCAAGGAAAGGTTCAAAAGCGCGAGTTTCAGGCGTTTCATATGAGACTAAGTGAAGCTGCAAAGGTTTACGCGTCCGGGAAAGGGAACGCATCACTCGACGCAGAAGTGAAAGTGTCCTCTTCAGTCCTCCAGCACATTACAGTACTGTGTGCAGGACAGGAAGTTAACTAATTACATGCACCATCATGCACCCTTGATTAAGCCAAGCAGTAATGCTGCACCTGCATTGCTTTTCAGGCTTCGGGTCTTTTCTTCAAGTGGCATCTTCTGGTAAATGAAGTCTGGGGCAGAGCCTTCATTTGCACTTCCGAATCGAACCCTGGAGCAGCGCGCCTCAAGAGAGTCCAGCACGGAGGCAGCAGGGACCATAATTGCGAACAGCCGCGTCTGCTTCGGAAATCTGCGGACTTCCCACGAAGATGGTACCCTCAACTATCATAACCTACTTCGGACCTCCGAAAGACTGATCTCGAAGCTTGTGTTTTCATCCCTGCGTCCTGAGCCCTTTGAAACCGACGGTCCTGAGCCCTAGCCTTGATACTTCAAGCCCTGAACCTTGACGCTTTGCTGCGAAGCCGCCCGAAGCTGCTTGAAATCCCAAGCGCTCACGCCTACATGTGCCCTCAGCCCAAGCTGCAGCAGTAAAGCCAATCCCGCAGGATAGGCTGCATCAACCCTAGACCCCAACCCTGAAGTCCTGCAGTCCTTGTAGCCAGTCGTGGAAGTCCTAAACCCTACAGTCCTACACCCTAAACCCCCAGTCGTAAACTCCTAAAGTCGCGATTCAAGAAATCAAAGTCGTAAACCCTCAAGTCCCAAACCCTAAAGCCATTAGCCCTAAACCCTATAAGCCCTCTATGATCTCCAGGCCTGTATCTCCGCCCAAACCTTCGCAAGGGCAGAGTGCTCCCAGGATCACAAGAACCTGCGCCTCGGTCAAGTAGGGTCTTTTTGGATATTTAGATGGGCTTAGGGCTTAGGGCTTCGACTGTGAGGTCTTGAGGTTTAGAGGGCTCTGTATAGAGTTTCGGGTTGTGGGTGACATGGTTCATGATTTCACCAAGCGAGGCAAGGCGCGTGCTAAGTGAAGACTCGGCGTGTGGGCAACCTGCACAGATGCGCGTCCGACAAGATACATAAAACGACGGCGGTGGTTTATGGTTTGTGGCTTTATGGGTTCCGGGTTAAGGGTTTTTGTGGTTGGAGACTGGTCCCGCTGCGAACCTGGGTATTGGTCTTTTGTTGAGGGGGGCAGCATGGGTTCATTGGAGCTTCGGAAGTGGTTCTGGCAGGCTTCGGGATCTGCGGTCCAGGGGTTTCTGCGTTGCTTCAGGTGGTTTTGTGAGGTTTCAGGTTGATGGTACGGGCTTTATAAGGGCTAAGGGCTCACGGCTTGGGGTTCAGACAGGAAGAGAAGATGTAAGCGGCCAGCCGCGAGGGTCACCATATTGTCAACAAGCATGATGATGCTGATGTTCATGCTCCTGCTTTTGCTGCTGATGATGATGACGACGATGATGCTGATGATGATAGTGGTGGTGGTTATGCTGATGCTGTTACTGATGCTGATGTTGCTGACAGATGATGATGCTGATGATGATAATGACGATGATGATGAGCATGATGGTAATGTTGATGTTGATGATGAGATGGTCTGGTTTCGTGTTGAGTCCATGCGGAACTGAGCTTGCACCAGCACCAGGATTCTGAGAAGCACCACCGGCACTGGGACGCGACAGCCAAGCAGCTGTCCCTCAACGCATAACAGCTGCTAGGATGCATGTAGTCAAGTAAGTCAGTCCAGGTGTCAGGATGGAGATGCAGTATCCAGCCAGCCCGGTTCAGACTCAGAGGAGTTCAAGGTTACGGTTAGGGAGTTCAGAGTTTGGGGTTCGGGGAGTGGGAACCCGGTGTGCGGGCTGAGGTTGTAGGATGTCGAGTTTGCAGTCTTCTGCCGGGTTGAGGGCTTGGGCTCGACTGCATGGCTTAATGTGGTTTTATATCGAAGCCTGGCCAATTACCACAACTATTTTTTCGGGCTCCTTATTATCATGAGTATATTGTAAGATGTCATGAAAGCGAAAACCTGATTGAATCATCAAGGCCCCCCCGTGTTGGGCCTGAGATTTTCCAAGTCTTTGGCTTTTTGTTTGTACGGCCTGTTCCGAAGCAGTGGAGTGCTGGTTAATTATACTGATTAAGACCAAGCCTCTAACAAAGATGTACGACATCAGACCCCAGACCCCAAGGCCAAGCCGTAGATTGATAAGATGTAGCCTGAGCGCGTAATTTCCCTTGGCTTTAAACCCTGCGTATAATCCCCGACAACCCCGAACATGCTTCCAGGTGTCCGATGCCTCTGTTACTCCGAGACGCAAAACAAATGCCCAGAGAGCCGGCGACGGAATGTAGGTACTCTCAGCAGCGCGTCTGCACTGCTGAGATTTGAAGTGTTGGGGCTGCCTCCACAGTCAGACCACTTCGGATGATCAGGTCTATTGCTCCTCTTGCACTGCCTAGCCTATTTTAAAAATGTTACGAGGTATATACAAACATGGGACTGAACATGTGTATCTTGTATTTACTTACATACATACATTCAGACATGCATACATACATCTATGTATCTATGTGCCAGAAAGCTCCCAATATTGATAGTCTGTTAACTCCAGGATTTATATTATACGTCTGTGAACTTTGGTGCCGGTGTCTCGAAAGACTGTTCGCGTCGATAGGATCTAGGAAGCTTAGATGGGCAATGGAGATTTGGGGAAGTCTACGGAATTGGTTCACCAAGTGATGCAAATGGATCCTGTGCTTTTCTTCTTGCAGGGCAACTTCTAACGAAGAACTGGGCTCGTACTTGCTCTACCGAGCCGCATATCGCACATACTAGATGCGGCTATCGGGTTTCTGGTGGCCAAAAAGTGCTTTCAGGAGTAGTTGGGTCGTTCTTAAGGGCTCAATCGCTGTCCTGTCGGAGTTTAGCCACAGGAGCCTGCCGTTGTCTTTGCAGTTTCGCCTCTACGGTTTTTCCACGTCTACGTTGTTAGCTTTGGCCCTTGCAAGCCTTAGATCTGGACACTGGGTTTCTGATTTCAGATCGCAGTAGTAGTAGTAGTCGTAGTCGTAGTGGTGGTGGTGGTGGTAGTACTAGTATTCGTGCACAAGCATTAGTACCAGTACCATTATTAGTACTAGTATCAGTACTCGTACTGGTACTAGTCCTATAGTACCAGTAGTACGAATACAGGTATTCGTACTGGTACTTTAGTGTCTGTATTATTAGTAGTCTTGTCCTTCTTCTTGTGATTTTAGTAGTGTACTAGTAGTAGCAGGAGGAGGAGGAGGAGCAGCGTCACGACGACTTCGACCATTTAGTGTTGCTGCAGTCGAAGTCTACCAGGATGGAAAAAGGTGAGGCTGCTTCATACCTTCTCCGCAAAATCGGCGAATCCCTGAAAAACCAACCCCGTCCACTGCACTCGACAGTGAACCAAAAATCCTCACATACCCGGCGCTGCAAGTCAGGTGGCTGCTCGCACAACTTCGGCTCGGCTACAGGTGGGAGATGGTGGGAGGATGCTTTTAGGATTTTGCATCAGAGGGTTTAAGGCCTTAAACTCTTAATCCTATTCAGATAACGGGAGCCCGTGACACTAGCTTCTGACATGTTTCAGAATCCACTGCAAGCCTGGGGCCTAGGGTTTAGGATTCCCGAACAGCTGTTTACGAAAGTAAGTGCCAAGGATTCCTAGAATGCTTTTCGGGTCGTTGCTGATGTGACAAGGCCAGACGGCCCGTCATTCAGTGGGAAAGGGTCTAACAGATTCATATGTGTAGCAAAAAGTTGATCTCAGTGGCAGCTTCACGTAGGGGTTAGGGTTCATTGCATTTGTTGCCGGATCGTTTACGGTTTCTGTAACCTTTCCCGATGTGGGCGGTTGTTTCCGGAGGACAAACTAGGCTCAGTTGCTTATCGTGATCACAGTGATCACAATATGACTTAGCGTTTCTGGGGTTTAGGTTGCACATGTCCAAGACATGCCCAAACGCATCCTGGTCCACGATCCTCCCTCAACCCCTAAACACACCCCAATCATGGTCTTCTCTCTAACTTTCCATCAACAACCATGGATCACGGACTACCAGGAACATAAAGCAGCCGGCAGGGTTCCGCCACCCTCAACCCTGAATCCGGAACATTTTAGGGATAGGGCACTGCTAGGATCACGCAAGGAAAGATCTCGAGAGAGCTGAAACATTCGCCGATCCTTAACCTCAAATCCTCAACCCATGAAACTAGGTCATGGAGGCGTACTTTATATGAAACTTTGAAAAAGCAACAGCAAGTTTGTGATTTGTTTGACGGCTGTTCCAATGCCACAGACAGTCGTATCGGTTGCAGCGCGTTTTAATCATACCTGTGCGAATTCCAATGGCGACAACCGAAGACCGTGGGGCTGTCGGCAGCAACATCAAAGCAGCAGCAACAGCACAAAACACCGCCAGCGCCAACACAACCGAATCCAGCAGCAGCAACAACAACAACAACAGTGACGCTACCATGAAAGCAGCGGCAATGACACGGCACGGCGAATTGTACCAATGAACATGCAAGATAGATGTAGTCACGTGATCAAGGGGAGTGAGTCCGGCCCCTAGAACCACCCACGCTCCAACCACCGCCACGACAAACACAGCGTTAGAAGAATCATAAAACAAGTATGAATGCGCACACGGACAAACCAACATAGCGAGCACGCCAGGGAGAGTGATACGGCTGTGCACACAAGCTGAAGCTTCCATCCGCTACTACCTGGGAGACCAGGTCCTTCCTTCAAGTGTTGCAGGGTTTTGGGGTTCAAGACTAAGAAGAAGGAATTTCAGCAATCGTGTGCAGTATAGGATTTAGGATCCGATTGGTTCGGATGTTGTGCTCAAGGTTTTGAGCTTGGGTGTGACAGATGTTTATGTGTGTTTGCTTAAGCATGCACGCATGGATGTTTGGACGTATGTATCTATGTATGTGTGTATGTAATGAATTGTCTTGTAGTGTGGTGTATGGCACTGTAATTTAATGCAATACTGAGCAATGACATGCAACTCAGTGGAAGCGAAGGGAAAGGGTTGGAACAGAATATTAGGTTATGCTATGTTGTAGTGTGATGTGTTGTGTTGTTTTATGTCTTGTGATTCTATGGTATGGGGTATGGTATGGTGTGGTACGGTATGGCATGGCATGGGATGGGACGGTTTGGTATGGTATGGTGTGATAAGATATCGTATCGTGTGGCACGGTATGATATGGTATGTACGGTATGGTGTGTTGCGTTGTGTTATGTTACATAGTTATGTGCTGTAATGTAGCGTATTGTACTGTAGTGGAATGCAATTTAATGTAATGCAATCTACTGTAATGCACTGTATATTGTTGCTGTAGTGTAGTATTGTATGTTCTTATGAATGTATGTATATATGTATGTATGCATGGATGTACGTACGTATGTACGTGTGTACGTATGTACGTATGTACGTTTGTATGTATGTATGTGTGTATGTATGTGTGTGTATGTATGTGTGTGTATGTATGTATGTAATGTAATGTAATGTAATGTAAGTATGTATGTATGTATGTATGTGTGTATGTGTGTATGTGTGTATGTGTGTGTGTGCGTGTGTATGTATGTATGTCTATATATATATATATATATATATATATATATATATATGTATGTATGTATGTATGTGTGATTATGTGTGATTATGTGTGTATATGTACTTGTGTGTGTGTGTGCGTGTGCATGTATGTATGTAAGCATGTATGTATTGTCATGTATACAAGTAATCGTATGCGCGTGCAGCTGTTTTTAATATACACATGTGATTGCACTATGTGCATTCACGCATATATACATC
This sequence comes from Symbiodinium sp. clade A Y106, assembly GCA_003297005.1. Classification (NCBI taxonomy): domain Eukaryota; class Dinophyceae; order Suessiales; family Symbiodiniaceae; genus Symbiodinium; species Symbiodinium sp. clade A. Next base: position 8,694 of record BGNK01004457.1, read on the forward strand.
TACATACACCTGTACAGTCATGGGTGAGCAGGTTCCTGTAGTGTGGTTGTTTATGCCGCAGGGTTGAGGGTTTGGGCTGGCATGATTTGGGCGATTCAGGGGTAGTCCGTGCATGATACAGACTAGGGTAAACCACAGCACGATTCTGTGCATTTAGTCTCCGTGGTTCGGCTTTGGCATCTTCTGTCTGAGATACTTGGGCCCACGGAGAGAATAAGCGAGAATGCTAGCTAAAGTCTGCGGGTGTGCAGCGATGTATCGTGCACTGCAATTTTCGGGTTAGGCCTTTAAGTAGGGGCAAGGGCCAGGATTGAGTGCTTTAGGATCTTACGCCAGAGGCCTCCCACATCATAGAAGACGTGACGGCTGCCTACACCACGCAGACGCACAAATTCACGGCTGATGGCTCAGGCCAAGATGCAGAGAGCGCAGCCCTAGACGCGTCATACTTGGGGTGTGGTTCAGCCAAGCTGCTGCATCTCCGATCGGCTTAGAATCACGCTTTCTCCTGACCACATGAACCATGTAAGCAACCAAGGGTATAGCATGTACGGAGTACAAGGACACCTACTTCTAAGGACCATTTAATTAAGGACAGCTGCCGGCAGGAAAGCTCCCGCTGAGGGTCCGCGGATTGTCGCGAAGTGGTGTAACCCTCCATGTAAAAGATCTGAAGATAGAAGAGACTTGGCGAAGGCTGCGTTTGTTGTTTTAGGGTTTTGGTCATCAGTTTTAGGATTCAGCATGCACTCGAGCCACAGGGCCAGGGCCAGTGATCAGTTGAGTGTTTTTTTTGTTTGTCAGGGCGAGCGGTGGTGATACTTTGGTCACAGACTCAGCTGATAGTGTAAGTGATGCTGGAGTATCAGCAACTGAGAAGATGCGACAGATAAAACGGCCAAGCCTTAAATCGAGCCTTCAACAATTGTTAGCGCTAAACGATCATAAAGCTTGACACACCAAGACTCCGACGACTTGCCGCAGAATCTTCCTGACAGGATTGTCTTGAAGGGCCAAGACGTCCAGGTTCCGGGTTTTGAATTAGGGTCCATGGGATCACAGGGGTTCAGTTATGCTTAACTTAGGGTTTAGAACTGCATTGAAAATCTGCCTTCCATCCGTACTTCCTCCAGATCCCGAAGCCTCCAAATCCCGAGCACGAATCTAGACGCTAGATGCCAACAAAATCTCCAACTCAAAGTTTATTTTGTCATCGTGAGCAGCTAAGGACTCGACAACGTCTACGAGTGATCAAAGCTTGCTGCCTTCAGGGCTGCATATGGGAGACAAGTGTTCTCACATAAGGTGCTCCCCGGATTAGGGCTACCATCCAGCCACCCCCATTGCTTGCAAACAAAGTGGTGTCTCACCAGCATGTAAATAGAATCCCAAAGCCGAGGGTGTCCTCCTGGAAGCAGCAGTAGAGTACTCGGCACCGTCTAGTTTGCTTGGTGTGGTAGTACCGCTGCTGCTACTACTGCCAGCTGACCTTCTGAGCGAGTGGCTTGTATGGCCGCAATCCTGAAAGCGCAAAGTTCCTGTGGGACAGCAGCACCGCTTTAGGAATTGTAGGCTTTGGGATGTTAGCATTCTGGATGCTGCTGTGCATATTTTGGGCTTGCATGGTTCGAGATAGCCCGGTGTGGCGGAGCAGCATCGTGTGGGATCGGAGGGATTGAAGACTGAACCCTAAGACCTTTGCACCCGAGGATCGACTTGGAAAACAAATGCTCCGGCTCGCGCTGGGAAGTTCAGCTTCCTGCAAGCCCTGAAGGGACTCCGCATCATGACTTCTTGAGCAAGTACCTTACAGATTCTGACGGCCTAAACCCCCTCAAGGGTTTATTACGGTAGATGCTCAGTGCCTGAGGTCTGCGAGCAAGGTTTGTTGGACGAAGGTCACTATTCGTTTCTGCCCGCCATGAAAATGTGTTGTTTCTTTTGGGCTTCAGGTCAACTTGCAGTAACACCCCTGCAAGGTATCTGGTGACCGTGACTTACGGAGACAAGAGGACAGCAATTGAGACTTCCTCCTGCTCTGTTGGAACGGCTGGACAGAAACTAGGCCAGGAAGTCGTGGGCACCGAGCACCCTAACTAGACTTTTCCTCAAGCCTAAGCCCGGAAGCCTTCACCTGAAACTTGCGAGCACCTCTAAACCCAACAAATCCGCATGCTATGAGCCCAAAGGATTTATTTTGGACGGATTGTCCTGAAGCAAAACCCAAACATACCTGAGAAAGTCAGCGGGTCCTGTACCTCGTACGTATTGCAGCCGTAAACCTAAGCCCGAAGCAACCCTAGAACTTGAAACTCCCGAACCCTGGGCTGATCTTGGAGGTTAAGCTTTCTTTCTTTCGTTCTTTCTTGGCTTTTCCAAGCCATCCATCACATTTGCTCCGATTTGCATGCACTGGTCTTTTGCCATCTATTGCCGCACTATTGCCTGTTGGTGTTTGCATAATCCCACCCTTTTTTGCAATGTTTCTAAGACTTACACTCTTCGAGCCCCTAGTTTCAAGAGACTAGAACCCTACGCAAACATTGCCAAACCTACGCATGTTAACGCGCAGTGGACCTCGCTCGGGCCCTCTTCTTATCATGGGCTCCTAGTATAAATTCGGGGGAGTGGCGGTTGGGGTGGGGGGGNCGATCTTGACGTCCAACTGCCGCCGTCGCCTGGCGTAAATATGCCAGGTTAGTTCGAAGCTTCTGGGCATTGGAGGATTTCAGGTTTAGGTTGGTTGGCTGGCTGGCTCTCTGGCGGTTGGGGGGGGGGGTGGGGGGGGTTCGTTTGCCGGGGATGATCAGTGCCAAGGCAAATCCTGAAACGGTCCCCAAAGGCTCCAGCAAAAGCACCTTGGCTCTCGCACTTAGAGGGTTTTGCCTCAGAGGGCTGAATTCGAGGATCTCAAGATGATCTCAAGGCTGATAGGTTCTGGGGCTGAAACTTGGGTTGGCTGAATGTCCACATGCGCCACCCTTCATATTGAACCTAGGATACCCCTAGCCGCTGGAAACTTGCAGTTACAGTTCTGTCTCCAACAGCCGGCAGCCATTCCGCTTGCGGAGGAGATGGTGCATGCCATTGTTCCATCATCCTGTCACTTGCAAGTGCTGCTGTATATTTGGCACTTGCACGCTTAGGAAGGTCGTGGGCGCAGGATTTGGCAGGGGGCGTTGGATGTTGTACACGCATGGAAGGAAGGAGGGGTTAGGCAGGTGCAACCAGCAACAGCGAATCTTGCATGATCCCTTTTCAAGTCAAGGATGCAAAGTTCAGGAGCAGGTTGCAGTGATGTTTGCGTGTTTCGGATGCTCCGTGTTGACATCTCAGGCGTGACGCGGACGGTGTTCGTCCATGGTGGCAGCGACGGGAAAGGAAAGCTGGTGCTTCTTGACGGCCTGAGTAATTAGGCCCTAAGCCCTAAACGTTGAACGTCTAATTGCTATACCGTGTAGGCCCAATAGAGACCTGTCTCCCACGAGGTTCAGGGTGTGGGATCTCCAGCGGTTTAGGCTTCACGGCAAAGTCTAAGCCTTTTTCGTCCAGAGAGCTTCCACTGTGTGGGTCCTCCCAGGTTTGCTGGTGAGTCTACCGGTGGCTGCACCGGCGTGAAGACCATAAGTGCCCCGGTTGCTTGGTTACGCTCTACCCAAACACTAATGTCTCTGCCCCATGGCCCACCTGCTTTCAAGATCAAGATCGGTTCAGCGTGACGCTGGGCCGTCGAAAAAGGCTTGTCAAGGTATAGCTGTAGCAGAAGTCATCGTCGTGAGGAGCACTGAAGCTGCCTTACACCAGCAAGTTCCCAAAGGATTGGTTCAAGCAATTTCATCAATATAATACATTGCTGTTCCAACGTTTGTCACGTAGATTTGCAGTGCCGTCCACAGGCACAGCGTCGCAGATCCACCTCAAACCGCCCTTTCGAAAGTTTGCCCATCAGGATCTTAGGGCTCAGGTTTTCACACAAGTCCCTTTTCTCCAAGTGAAGGAAGGCCGTGTAGGGTGGGGGGCTTTTTGCCAGTTTAAGCTTTATGCCAGGGTCGCGGAGACGAGCTCGTCACCCTCGTCATCTGAACCCATCATCAGAACCCTCAGTTGTATGTTCAAATTACGCCATACATATAACTTTATTCTGTCTTGAGCTTCGGCAGCGTTTCCGAAGCTTCATTCATCGAAGGTGTCAAAACAAGTTGATCAGCCTTTCGCGCAAGCGTATGATGAAGACATTGGACCCACACTCCCCTACACCCCAAGCCCTAACCCGGAATAACCTTCCTTTTTAAGGACTTGTATAAGGAAATCATAGTAAGGAACCCTAAAGAAGTAGGTCATTCAGGGTTAAGACCCCTANTCCCCCCCCCCCCCCCCGCTCGTGAATCCTAAGCACTAGGAACACTTGAACCCTACAAACTCATGTGAGCTCATGTAGTCACACAAGGCATCCCCCGAAAAGCGAGAAATGATCCCTGTTTCGTCCTGCTCAGGTGCCCAGCGAGAGGACCCGCGGTTTGGTCTTCGCACAGCTCGGGGTTTAACACTTCTGCCCAAAATAACCAATGTAGCTGCACAAAGGGTCCTTAATGTCACTCTTAGTATTGTGGGGCAATCCGGTTTTGGGCGTTTCTCGCCAAGAACACGGTCCAGTCAAAGTGCTTGTGGTAAAAATGTGCTATACTTGAGAAATTTAGCCGGCTCTGATGTGTCCAGAGTCGTTTGTGCCATTACTACAAGTACTACTACCACTACTACTACTACGACGACGACGACCACTACGACGACGACGACGACACTACTACTACTGCTGCGACCGCTACTGCTACCGCTGCCGCTACCGCTACCGCTACGAGTACTACTACTACTACTACTACCACTACCACTACCCCCCTCCTACAACTCCTACGGCTCCGACTACGACTGCTACGACTACGACGACCGCGACGACGACTACTACTCCTGCAGCTGGTACGACTACCACTGCTATACTACTGCTTCTACGACTGCTGTTGCTGCTGCGAATGCTAGAACTGCTTTAGCTGCTACTTCTTCTACCGCTTCTGCTACCACTACCTCCGCCGGATCGGTGACTTCGACTATCGCCTTCAACATGCTTAGTACGTAGATTATCTTTTATGCTCTTCTTGATGAGAGCGGTTGTCTTTGCCAGTAAAGCGGTTCAGGCCGTTTGTGGTACACGTTGCCGGTATACGGTCCTGCCAATGTCTGTTTCGTAATGCAGGTAGTTTGGTTGTCAATGTTGTCTTAAAATACTTTGGCGAGGATTTTCAAGCCTAATTAGCATACCATTTCAGGGTTCATTCGCTCAGACTGCCTGCTGTCTAACATGCTCTTATGATCTCTCAAGCCCCAGAGCCCTGAACCCCGGAATCCTAAATCGCCTCCGAGCCCAAACCTTTTGAGTCAGGATTCCGTGTTCTGGTCCTCCTGCGGCGAGCCTTTCAGCCAGGTGGGGCGGGCTTCGTGCTGCAGGTGTATTGCTTCATGTTATACTTCGGTGCCAAAACCAGCTACATGCGCAAGAAAAGAAAGCATCTAGGAAGTGAAGAAGTTCAGAGCTGCTGCAGGGGCCAGAAAACGCCAGGAAGTGAGCCGGGGGCGTGAGCAATCGAAATCCTATGAGCCAAAACCCTGAACCCGACAGTTTATAGCCTTTGGGGCTTCCCGTTTAGGGTGGTTTAAACTTCGAAACTGGAGGTCTGGAACTTCAAGGCTTCCAACCAAGCACCTGGAAACATCCAGCCGCTGAGTTGCACTGGTTTAGGGCTTAAGGTGTTTGGGTTTTTGTTTGTCCAGGCTTTGAGCCCTCCACGGTTTCAAGGTTTTCACGCGACGTCTGGCATGTTTCGAAGGATTGGGGAGGAGTTGAGGATCTGCTTATAGTCAAGGTTCAGGTTTAGCATGTAGACGTTTCGCTGTTTGTTTTACCTTTGTGGTTTCGGTGGATGGTTATCCACATGTTGGCTTCAGAATCGCATTCATTTTGGGTGCTGACTTGTAGTTGCGCTTTGCCTGGCTGTCGTTCTTGTAGTTGTGAGAAGAAACCGGCCCATGCTTTGGTGCAGCATGTTATTAATGCGCATCCAGGGCCTCTACGCTGGTTTCCAGTGCTACTGGCATAGCTTGAGCCAGGTGTTCGTCTGATTCGTGCATGGTGGCACTAACACTGGGATTGTGAATGGAATCCTGTCTTGCCGGATACTTCGAAACCGGCATGGCCTGCTATTTTGGCGCTACAGTTTGCTTCATCATCAGACCGTAGCCCGAAGCTGCTCGAGGCCTCGGGTCTGGAGGGGTATACGGTATAAGCGTGAGTGTAGTGTCAGGCTGTCAGGGGCAAGGATTTTGGGTTCGAGCGGCGAAGGACTTCTGGGGACTCTTGTGTCATGAGGCTCGTGCACCGTGCGCGGGCGGCGTCAGGAGCAGGTGCAGCTGCCTGTGTCAATCCGGTTGCCCGGCTTGCACTTCCAAGCATGAAGCCCTGAGCTAGGCAAAGGCAGCACCTTTGTGTTTCTGATAGGTGCAGGGCACTTGAAAAGTCAGTTTCGTGTTTTGTTGATGTATCAGGGTCTATGAACGTAAGGGACGGTGGGCTTCACTTTTTGTTTCTGCATCTTCCAGTCAGTCTGCTGCAGTTGGAGACAGTTTGAGTGTTTTGTTTTTCAGACCGCGCTTCAGGCAATAGGTTTCACGACTGCAGTTACTGGTAGTAACTGGTAGTAAGCAACTAACCAAGCATCCCCACATACTTAACATGTTTGTCCTGACACATAGCTGAGGAGACGCTAGGAAGGTGTAGCTGGTGGGTACTATCTCACGGGTGCTGGGTAGATGCGATCCCATCTCCGGACATGCAAGCTTGTTCTTGCTACGTCACTGAGACCAAATTGTTGATGTCGTCTCCTTAACTGCAACCATGGAGCCATAGGTCATGAACTGCTATTTGCCTTTGTTCAGAATAATCAAGAGAGGGCCTGAAGGCCAGGATCTGGGGCTGAAACCTTAATAGAAAACAATGATAGTAGACATAGCAATCATCTTCATATGAACCTTAGTCATAGTGATAGGCTCAGAAAACACTAATGACGACAGGAACATAAATCATCACAATCATCATCATCGTCATCATCTTCAACATCATCAGCATCATCGCGGTCGTCGTCGTCGTAATCATAAAGGGCCGTTGTCTTGTTTCTCGAGGCTTCGGGGCTTGTCGGGTTGGAACAGCGGAACTGAAGCAGGGGTTACATGTTACTGTACCTGAGCCTTAAAGCCTTGGATGTTTTTCGATTTACAAAGCCCAGAACTCCCACCTCTGCCTGCCACATGAGAAATGCTAAAACAAGTGACAGCCACAAGTCTTTCCGAATCAAGAAAGAATCGGAACAAACCTTCATCCTGTTTCTGAAGGCCACTGGCAAGATGGCAGTGTGCGAAACGAGCGTTGAAGCCTTCTACTCAGCCGGCAGAAGCGGTCGACAGCTGTTGGGAATAGGTGTTTTGTTCTAAGAGATCTTTGGTCGTGCCGCTCGTGCCTAAGTCCTAGGCCCGAGGCCCTGAGGCAAGTCTGGCCGTTCTGACTCAAAGCCAAAGAGCCGTCAACCCAAGATCTCCAGCCCCTCGAACCCGGAATGGTTCCTAACAAATTTAAATTCAACTGCAACGGTGCCCTAAGTGCGTGCGTGTGCGTGTGCGTGCGCGTGCGCGTGTGCGTGTGCGTGCGCGTGCGCGTGCGCGTGCGCGTGCGCGTGGGCATGTGTGTGTGTGCGTGTGTGTGTGTGCGCGTGTGCGTGTGCGTGTGCGTGTGGGTGTTTGTGTTTGTGCTTGTTCGCCTCCTGAGGGTTGAAGACTGACGGATTCTGGAGGGTGTGTGCCAGTTACCCGTGATCATGCGGTTTCAGGTCACAAGCCATCATGCTTAGTGCTGTTGCAAAAGATGCATATGATGGCCATTGCTTGGCATGTATACAGGTGATAGTGGTGGTAAGTGTTACAAGAATTTGTGTGCTGGATTTCGGGCAAGAACAGGTGCAGACAACTGCAGCCGGCCAAACCCCGAGCATAGATTCGTAGCATTCTCATAGCCGGTGTAGGGTTCTGTGTTTTAGGCATTCAGAGAAGATGTGCCCTTCTTGCCCAGGCGCATGCCAAGCAGGCACACGGGAATTCAGGGCACTTTAGGGTAGTTTAGGTTTAGGAAAGTGAAGGTCATGTCGATCCGCTCTACTCTTTGTGCAATGAAGGTACACACAGACCGTAGTTTCTTCATAAGGGACTTCTCAATCATGATGCAGTTCAGCGAAATGCAGATCTGAGTGAGTTGTATAACTCTTCACCTTGTTCTGTTGGTTAAGGCACCGTTCTAGCGGCTTTTGGAAAGTTACCGCCGGCACCTTCTTCAGAGGACCCCTTCCTTTGTGGGATGTGTAGCAGTGTAGGATATATAATCAGTACTTGTCGTGGAGGGATTTTGGCCCAAACTCGAACGGAACTCAAAGCCAAAACCTAGTCTTGAATCTGTCATAGTTTTATGGCTCAGCTGATTCACTGTTTTTGGGTCCAGGCAGAGCCCACAGTTCAGAAAGGATCTTGCAGCGAGAACCTACTTCCCCGCCAACCGAGCTCCCAGGCCTAGGCCCTAGGCTCTCACGGCCGAGCGCAAAGCCAGAAAATCGACGGTGCTGGCGGCCCCAAACCGCCGGAACGGGTCTAAAGTTCATTAAGACACCAATACACCATGGCTTCCAACAGCCTGTTGAGGTCGTTTAGGTTCAGGATTTCAGATTTGTCCGGCGCAATCTTCAGAATCCATAGCTCATTCTCTGGCACTTGGCCTTCTAGGTGTTCTCGTTGCACTACTTGCCGCCCCTGGTCGCGCAATGGACCGGAAGTCTTCACGGATCTGGTGCCCTTACCTTGCGACAAAGGGTCCGCGCACCCGTAGAATTTGGCCCTGAAGGTTTTCCAAAAGAGGTACTTTACGAACTTTGCAACGAAGTGTGTCATACACAATGTACCATTGTAGGAATTTGGCATCTTAGGGTCACTTGGGCCCCTGCGGTCCGGGTCGTCCTTTGGAAAGCCCGCTTCTCAGAGTGTTTCAGTTCTTCGAAGACCAGATTTTCGAAATTTTTGCTCGGAGTGCGGAGTTTAGGCTTCTGTCTTTGTGGGGTGAGGGTGAGTCCTTGCTGCTCAGGGTGTTTTTGGGCTTAGGACAAGGTTTACGGACTTCGAAGGCCTTGGGTTAGTCATCTAGGAAGCTTGTGCGGTCTGTTCCGAATGCCTGCACATCCGAGGCTATGCTGAAAATTGCATGCCACGACCATGCCAGAAAGCCCACCCAACCATTTCGGAGAACCGTAGAGGCAAGCATGTACGATGCCACCAGATCGCGTCGGCTCTTGGAACATTCCCATGCTGAAGGGTCGGAAAGAGAACAAAACGAGACGAGCTCTCAAAGAATCCCCGACACAACGCATCCCACAAGAACTCAAAGCCCCACAGGAGACCACCCCCCCCCCCCCCCCCCCCCCCCCCCCCACCACCACAGCTCCCCCCACCTAAACAGAACCCAACTCTACCGGCCGGACAACCCCAACAGGCTCGTACTCGCGCGGTCGCACCGCGCACAGNCGGGAACAAGCCTCTGTTTCGGGCGGGCGGGGCGGGGGGGGGGGGGGGGGGTCCCCGGGGGGGTTTGGGTTTTTTGGGGGGGCGGTTCGGTGGGGGGTTATTTAGGAGTCCATACCGCTTTTTTTTCTTTCCCCCCACACGCCACCCCACCAAAACACACACGCCCCCCGCGGACCCCCCCCCCCCCCCCCCGCCCCGCCCGCCCGAAACAGAGGCTTGTTCCCGCAAAGAGAGGACCCATTTCGAGTCCGGGCAGAACTTGCAATCGGGCTCTTGCGTCCGAGCCAATGCGAAGCCGCCTGTCGACTCGCTTAGGGCGAAGTCTTTAAGTCTAGGAATCTGGGGTTTAAGGTCAGGTCTAGCGGCTTAGGGCATCGAGGTTTCAGGGTTCAGACGGTCGCAACTCATTAAGTTGTAGCCCTTTAAATGCATTGTGCTGTAGCCCCACACCTCGTTCTAGTTATTCAGGCCCCTGCATTGATTCTTTGGCGTTTCGGACGCTTTTGCGATTCGGAGTTTATGGTCGACAGGGTTCGACGACTCATGATTCAATGCTGCTGTTGCCACCTTGTGAGGCTTGTGTAGACCTTCTTTGTTCTACCGCGGATGCCCATAAATGCGAGATTTAAGGCCCAGGGATGGTGCATCTAAGACCATGTCGGTTCTGGGCTTGGGGGCGTCAGGGTTGGCGGGCGAGGGCGCTTAGTGAGAAGTTATTGATTTTGATGGGATCTGTCTGAGGTATTTACCGAACTTGGACATCAACAATAACCTGGTGTCCTGTGGTGATGGACAGGCCGGGATACCCTAACAGCGACCCCAGCTTCGAGACTCAGTAAGTTACTCCCAACCTCCGCATTAAAAGCCTTAAGTCTAACACTCGAACTCTAATAATCTCGACAACATCATTTATCGCTTCGGCAACTCAACTTACTTCGAACCTGCTGGCGTCGACGAAACCGGAAGCCGCATGCTCACGCATTGAAAGAGTGTAAGAGTGTAAGGTTCAGACTCAAATAAAACGGCTTGGTCCAAAGGCACTATTTGCCCTGTTTGGGTGGCGATTTGATTTCGAGGGGCATTGAAGGCATCTACAGGGCCCTGCCCATGATCTGAGAATCCAAAGCCAGAGCCATCTCGAGGCCCTGCCCCCAAGTTGCGAGGTCAAAACTATGGGGGCGCAGGAGCGTGTAACTGTAAGGCCACTCCCTTTGAGGGGCGTTGTTGTCCTCTCCAGAAGGGAACGTCTTATGTTTCTGTGCCTGCGGGAGAGCCCTGCAGCCCCAACTCCCACTACCCGCACAGGAATACCGCAACAACCCCTTTGGAAGCTGGTTCTGGCGGTCAATCGTGAGAGGGAAGAGAGGAAACCGGGAACACCAGTAACAGAGTCGGGCAAGTGGGGCGCCTCTGCGGGTTTCGCGGGTTTATAGGCCGCAGGACTCGCAGTACTTAGATGGATTTCAGCTTCCGTTACCGGGTCTCAGCTGTAGTACACCTTGTGTCGGCTTAGGCATCGCGGTTCGGAGGCGTAGAGACCTGGGTCTAAATTTGGACAGCAAGCACGAAAGGCAAAGCATCGTACAACTTTTACTTAGTGGCCTCTCTCTGAAGACCTCATGCATCGCTTCAATCCGGATGGAGAGTTTGCAGGCCAGATGCCCTTAAATCCTCAAACTTACTTCCCGAAATCGTTTAATCTAGGCCTTTGTAAATCCTATGAACCTGAAACCCAAAGTTCCCTGTGCGGGCAAATCCAAGGCACCCTAACCGTAAGCCTTAACCGCCTTAACCTTGATCACTAGAAAGTCCGCGAAGCAGGTGCTGAGCTCCTTCCTCTTCCGCCAAGACAGCACTTGCAATCATCATGACTACTACCGTTTCCGGCCTTCGCTGTGGGATTAGCATTATATGTATGTGTGTATGTAATATGTGTATAGATATATATATATATATATATATGGTGGCAGCCGCAAAGTTGGAAGATGCGCACCCCAAATTCCAGCACCCGCGGTTGGAATACAACACATCTTCCTACTTTGGATTCTTCCAAGTTTGCGGCCTTCCAACTTTTGATTTGGAGCGGTCGTAATAGTTGCAGTTTCTCTGTCTCTGCAACAATGGAGCGGTCGTAAGACTTGCAGTTTCTCTCTGTTTGCCATGCTGGAAGGGTCGCAGCAATTATAGTTTCCCTCTTTTTGCAATACTGGGGCGGTCGTAGTAAGTGCAGTTTCTCTCTCTGCAATACGAGAGCGGTCGTAGTACTTGCGAGTTCTCTTTTTCTGCAATACCGGAGCGGTTGAAGTAGTTGCAGTTTCTCTCTCTGCAATACTGGAGCGGTCGTAGTAATTGCAGTTTCTCTCTGTCTGCAATACTTGAGCTGCTTCCCACAAACCGAAAGTTGGAAGATGCCGTTACCGCATGAACCGGTCCAAATGCCGGGACCTAAAGTTGGAAGATGGGACCAAGACAGACCCAAAGTTGGAAGATGCCGTTACCGCATGAACCGGTCCAAATGCCGGGACCTAAAGTTGGAAGATGGGACCAAGACAGACCCAAAGTTGGAAGATGCCGTTGCCGCATCAACCGTTCCAATTGCCGCCTTCCAACTTTCCGGCCGCTACTGTATATATGTATATATATGTATATATACATATATATATATATGATGCATACATACACATGCATACATACAAACCGCTTTGGGTTTGGATGTTTAGACAGTTTTAGGGTTATGGGTCTCGGTGTTCAGGGTTTCAAGGGGATGGTGTGCAGGATTCTCTTAAGCACTATAGAAGGTATATCATATAAACTACTCCTACGACCCTCAATGCTAAACTGAGAACGTTGGCCTAGGTCTTCGTAGGTCGCATGAAAGAAATGCTTGTAAACAATACAGTACAAGCGTTTTCGATAACGTATAAATTACCCTTACTAAGCCATAAACCCTCAACGTGTGGGGTTGGAATGCCAAGGGCCCAGAGGTCATCTCTAGGATGAGGGTCTCCCTACTGCCACCCATGATGAGGACCTGCAGGGACCCTTAGTTTGGAATCCTTCTATGATCTTCAGCTTTAGGAGGAGGATTCGGCATTGGGCTCCTGTCATATCTGCCGTCTCGATTCCCTACAACGCCCAAACTACCAAACACCCCAAAGGTTTAAATCCTTATCGTCTCAGTAAACTTATCTACATTCTAATGTCAGCTACAAGGCTGCATTGCCCTTCCAATCCCCAAAACTTCCGTGCCTATAAACAGAAAACTCCTCAACCGCAAAGCTGGAATTCCAAGGCTACTTCTACAGCTGCACCACCATCATACCGGTGACACAGACCGCCTCTTGTTCACAGAAGTCCACTCGCTGCGTAGCCCACAGCAACCTGGCGCCAAAGCTTTAGGGTTGGGGCTTCAGTGGTTTAGCGGCCTGGGGTCTCTGTTCAGTTGCTTGCTGTGGTGTGCATTTTAGAGTTTCGGAATGTTATTGGGCTTTAGTCGGGGCTTCTCAAGCCTCTTTCGATGCGAATACTGTAAGGTTTCGGCTAATTAGTATCATTGTGAAGCTACAGCGGCTATGCTATGCAACGTCCAAAGGCTTTTGAAAGGGCTTTAGCACGCACCGCTATGCAAAACCTAAGTGCCATCAACTGTTGGTAGACGAAAAAACAGCCTGAACAAAAAAGGGTATCATTATGTTGTGTCTTGTTTAGTTCCCATCTAGACAATGTAAGTCGCAAGTGCATCTGAATCGTGTCATGCAGTTTGTCTCGGCTTCCTGAGTCTCCAAAAGCTGAAGGCTGCAACATGGTACATATTGAAGCCTGCATACTTACCAATACTATTCCTTAGGGGTTCTAGTATAATATACCCAAAAAGCCTATTCTAGTTATTGAGGCCCCTGTATGACGGAGAGCCTGAGACCTGTCAGATGAGGAAGCTTCATGTTTGCAAGTGTCAGTGTTGAGGGCCCAGAGATCTGGCGTTCACAGCAGTTTAGGGTTGGGGGTTTGGGCTTTTTTGGGTTTAGGGGCCAGGATTCCATAAGGAAAGCTGCCGAGCTTCGTGGGTCGCTAACGGGTGTGGGTTCTGTTTCCCTGTGGACACTGTTATCAACGAGGCAAATCAGACCCTCACATTTGGGAGCTGGATCGTCACGACGTCGGAGCCCACTGCGATCCAGGCCCGCCGCAACAGTAAGTTGGGATTATGGGGTTTGAGTTTTAGGGCCCGTGGGTCTATGCTTTAGGCTTGCTTTTCCGTCAGGTACATGTCATTCTGTATGTGTTTATGTTGTTTGAGTTTCTTCATGTTTCGTTTTGTCTGCTTGCTGCTAGAAGGTATGTTCGTGTTTACTGTTTGCTTTTTTGACATGACATCATGTGCGGTCATGTACAGTCTATGAGGAACCATGTGAGCCCGCCTCTGATTTTGCTGATTTCCAATTGTTTGGGTTTTCGCTGTAGCTTTGAGTACCTGTGGCTCTTAGGTGTTGGTCTCGTATAGGGTGCTAAGTTGCAGGCTAGATCGGGGCGTTTTTGCTTTGGAATTAGGCTTGAAGGTTGCAGTCTTCCAGCAAGCTGAGACAATACCATGATGAAGGCTCTGCAACGTACTGCCTGTGACTGCAGCAGGTTGCGAACTCTCGTCAGCAATGCCGAGATACCTGTAGCCTGTAGCCCTAGCCACATCCAAACCGCTTGTCCAACTGTACAGTCTCTGCGTATCAATTGTGTCCTTGCAACCTCCTTGCCTGCCAGGCACACTTCTAACACAGTTCGCCTATACTGACTGCACTGGCGATGATGGAGACTGCGTCAGCATTGTCAAATCTGATTTCTTCAGAGGGACGAAATTCCTGGGTTATAAGTCTTCCAACTGTGTTGTTTGCGTCGCATTGTCAGGCGAAGTCACACATGCGCTACCTAGCGATGTTGAACCTCAATTGGTCCACACTCTCCCTGCACACAAATACTAAGACCTAGCGCCTTAGGGTTCCTTACTATGGTTGCTACATATAATATTTCCTTACAGGGTAGGTCCTTTGGGCCACAAGCAAAACATCTACTAGCCCTAACCGTCGGTCGCCCTACCATTATATAGCCCCTTCCTGCCACGCTTCGCGCATGAAAGGTTCCATTTTTTTACACAGGAAGGCGAGGACGTGTACTGTAGCGATATAGTGGATACCCCGTCTTCGGGACAAGAACTTCGCCGCACGGTGAGGCTGGCAGAAAGGAACAACAGAACATATATTCATTGAGAGGTCTCACTACGTAGAGTGTTGTGGCTTGGTCCCATATATCCAGACTCTAGTAACATGTCGTATTCACTTCACCAAAAGTTTATAGCTGCTTGGGGTTTTCAACAAGCCGACCTGGTATGGGTGAGAAGCAGAAATCCCGACGCATTCATTAAAATAAGTTGTATTGACATGTAGGATGAAACTTCCCAGCTTGTTTTTGAGGCCGAATATTTTTGCCAACTCCTCCATGTAAAACTGTCCCTACACTTGCATTTTCGCTTTATCGAGTCCCTAAACCCACAGGTTTAGAGGTTAAGCACCAACCTCGCAATCAGGTCTGCAATGCAAATCCTCCTCTCCACTGTGCTCGGAGTCTGAGGTAGTGGGTACAAGTACACCTACACATGCTGTCCGGCTCAAGGCTGGCTTTGCAAAAGCACGGTACTTGCTGTGTTCAGCCTCGGGGCCAAATCATGAACTATATCGGCACTTGGACTGTGAGTGCATAGATTCATCGATGTTTTGGCCCTGAAGTTGACTGTGCATGTTATGGCGGCTGCCTTTGCATCTCTTCTCTGCAACCCCATTTTGGAGGTGTACCTTACGTGTATAGATCGAACTGACTCCACATCTTTCCCACAGTCTGGTCTACCTGCGTGATCCCACCAGTGCCGTCACACTGAAGCCCAAGGGCTCGACTCTTCGGGTGCTCCGGTGCCCAACCTTTAACTCAATAGCCTAGGGCCTAGGCCGTGACGAACCGACTCGACTCGATTGCAGTCTCAGTGAATGCAATGCAGGTCTCGGCGAGTGTCAGGAGATTAACACTGAGTGGGGCGAGGTTGGTGCATTGAGTGCCTCGGCATGGATGGTTTCGGGTTTGGGACTCAAGACGTACGAACCGTCGACTTATTTCGTCAATCGAAACAGGAGAGGAAGCTGAGGAAGTGCTGAATTCAGGCCAAAAGGCCCTGTTCATGCTTGTTTGTAGCTGTAAGTCAGCCCGCATGTCAATTGAGTCCTGGCATTGTACAGCTTCAGCCCTACATACTAAACCGCGTAGGCACTAAACACCATATGAACCCATAGTCCCATAGTCATAAACCTTCATCCCAAGCACTTCAAGCCCTAAGCCGTTGCACACTAAACTGTAGTGGGCTTGCCGCATGCCCAGGCGACCTTACTGCGCTTCAACACCATCAGCTGCAGCGCCCTGCAGAATGGCTAGGTAAGCAGTCGCAGTTTAGGGCGTGGGGTTGGATGGATTTGGGTTCGTAGGGTTCAGGGTTATGAAGACTTAGGACTTAGGCATGGCGTCGGGGAACTGTGAGGGGTTTGGCTTGTGAGTAAGGGTCGGCGAGGCGGCCCTGAGGCATGGGATCCAGGATAAGCTCATCAGTCCTTGTTTTTGCCTTGGGCATTTGAAGCTCAGGCGTTTCTGGTTTGCAGGAAATAAGCCCTGAAACTCTCCATCGGCACCAGAACATCATTGCTGAAGCATATTCAAGGCCGGGACGTGCAGGCACTTCCTGTCGGTCTACATATCGGTGCTAGCGGACGTAACATTGCTATCGGACGTAGGGTGTGCATATGCACGTGTGTACTTCGTTGTTTTGTCCAATCCTATGCCGTGCCGACCTCGGCTAAACCGACATGTATTCCAATTCGAGCGACGGGATTTGCAGTCTAGACTCCGAACCTTTCATCTCAACCCCAAGTGGAAAAACCAATCACACCCGAAGCCTCGAGACTCCTCAAGCCTCAATCCTAACCCTCAGTTTTACACCCTACATCTTCAGCCCTCGAGCCTAAGCCCTGAAGCCGATTAGAAGCTCGAAAGGCTCGGAAAGCTTTGCCAAAGCCAGGGCCAAGAAGCCAAGGTGCCCGCAGGACCACGGCTTGAAACGCTTCCTTCTGGAGGCCCAAGTCCCCGAAGTCGCTGAGGGAGAGCCTCTTGGCCCTTGCCGGTTTCGGGGCTTGGGTTTTGAAGGGGTTTGTAGGCTTTGGGTCAGGGAATTCGGTGTTTTTGATAGGGGCTATTGAGTTGAGGCCTTATGGTGATGGTTTAGCTTTTAGATTCAGAGTTGTAGTTTTAGGGTTCAGGGTCATGTCTTGGGCTTTCGGTTTTTTCAGGTTTAGGTTTTAGCACTCCGGCTATTTCAAACACTACTGGGAGTACGGTTTTAAGAGATTTCTAGTTTTCGGTTTTGGAATTCAGTGTTGTGTAGTGCTTCATGAACGGATTGGCTTAGGGAAAGGACCGCATGAACCTGTGGGCCAGGGATCGAGAAACATACCAAGGGTGCAGAAAACTACAGAACCCCTGTAACAAGACCGAAAGCGCTAAAAAGCACGCTTCGAAGCCTTCTGATGGCTACCGAGCCTTCAACTGCCTTGCGCTCCTTCAGTCGTTTCGTAACAAGAATTCAACCCCAGTCTCAGATGTTGGGTTTGGAGGTTTTGGGTCCGGGTGAGGTTGGGGCATTTGAGGGTTTTTGGGGCCTTCATGGAGCCTGGGAGGCCAGAAGGTCTACTCTCCCAGGTTTGCGGTTTGGAGGGTCAGAGTTCAAGAAGTTCGAGTCACCTCAGCTCTAAACCACACAAAACCCAGAACATGAGGGGCACACGCTCAAATCGCTGGGACGCTATTCCATAAAGCCAGGTCCATGACAAAAACAAAAGCGCTGCCTCGTTCGGTTGAAGATGTGTCCTTCGATCTATCTCAGGACACTGCAAGGAGAGGTTCGTTATACCTTTGTGTGCCTGGCTCAGGTATCAGAGACTGGAGGTCTGGGCTCTTAGATGAAGACAGCGCCATGAACCATTAGTAAGTAATACACCTGCAACTATTAACTATGCCCTTAAAGTCTGCACCTAGTTATTTTCTATTTTGCCCCCGGCCCGTATTCTAATTATTTAGCCCCATGTTTTTGTCGGGTTGTGCCTCGCTCCGGGCTGGTTCTCCTATGTTCGGGGGCTGTGTTGGGTTTCAGGCTCTAGGCTCGAAGCAGTCCCACCGTTCTTGTTTTTGTTGGGAAGGGCGGGGGGGGTCCGAAGCTCTCGCAGATCTGCAGATGGACACCTAGTACTGTGCCCAAAATCACCAGTGACACGGAGCACGGTGCTTTGACAGGTACCAACAATCCGATCTTCGGGTGTACGGTTTAGGAAACATACGTAAACAGAGGTAGAGGATCCTGAAGCCTACTCGGTAGAGTTTGTGGTATAGGGCAAGTAGGGTTTAGGGCCTTTAGGGTTTGCGGTTTCCTAGACTCCTAGACCCTCAGTCCTTGGTGTTGCATCCTATGTCCAGCAGCCCAAACGCTTTAGGCTCCTAGCGACTGCGGCCGACTCGGGGGCTTTGTGTCCGTAAGTCTGGAGTTCAGGGGTCCTGGGCCCACGATGGCGGCCAAAGGCTTGAGACCACCCGGTGCAGTTGAGTTTAGTCTGTTGAGACCGTAAGCTCGAGTACCACTCCTCGATAGATCGAAGTCCGATGGAGCCCGTACGAAATCTCAAAAGAATCCCAGCGTCGTGGAGAGATTTCAACAAATCGGCACAATCCCGAAACCCAACAGTCCAAAGTAACACGCGAGAACAACACCCCAGATCCAAAGTGATGTCTCCATGTATGATCATATATGTAGAAGCTTCATGGAGAGACTGCGAGTAGACGTTGCTACTCATCATTAAGGCTGCTGCAGTATACACCCTAAGATATACCCGGTACAACCCCATAAACATGGCCTTTACAAGCGCCCTCGAAACCCCTACTCGGACTGAACCAGGCCCATGTACTACCTATAGTCTCCATTGTAGTTATTTGGTTTAACCAAATATATAATAAGGATCCTAGAAGGCAACCTCAAAAAGGAACTACAATGGAGACTACAGGTAAAGTCTACAAAGAACGCCGTAGGTGCTGCCGGCTTCCTCTTGCACCGCCCGTGAGCGTGCGCACCGGCCCTTTGGTCACGACGGAGGCCGGGAAACCGAAAGCCAAGGATTTGCTTTGGGAAGTATTATTGGTTTCGGGTTAAGGGCTTAAGGGTTTCAGGGATTTTCGTTTTGGGGCTTTGGGGGACTCGGATGCATTTTTAAGTTTAGGGTGTAGCGAAGAAGGCTGAAGGGGCCTTATGACGGGTTCCTGAAGATCCAAACTTAAAGGGTCTATCAGGGTCCTGCAGCAGTGCAGCATAGGGGCCTCTGCGTAAGTAGAGAAGGGTTTTGGGGCATGTTCAAGTACAGTGATGTAGGGTCTGGCAGGGGAGAGCCTTAAAGCCATCAGACAGCGCAAGCGCAAACCGCAAAACCCTATGAATCCACAGCCGGTCGAGGCACACACCACAGGGTTGAGGGTTCCGGGGTCTTGCATGCATTGGACTCATACATGCTGCTTGGAGATGGGTTGTTGGGGTGAAGGTTTAGTGCTTTGGGGCGCAGAGTTCCGATTTTGTGCCCGGGATGCTTGTGTTGATGTTCATGGATTCCGCATTTGATGCTAAACTGTCGTGCTCCTTTCTGAAAGCCCAACTCTAGAGCCTCGGCTCCTTTATCAAACAGACCTTTCCAGGCGGAGACCTGGCAGGGGACCTACTGCCCCGCGGGGCGCGTGGAGGGCCGACCGAACTTTCAGAAGCACCTCGGCTAGGGTTTCGGGGTATATTATCGTCTAGCTATAGATAGTTTGCTTACGCAAGGATATTACAGATGATTATGTAGGAAAAAAGTATGTTTGAATTGGGACTACTACAGGAGAATATTTGGGAACCATGTATAAGTCAACATGCATGTGTATGTAATTATATATATATATATATATATATGTAATGCACAAAGCCACGATTAGCGTTAGGCGGCTGTAGCTTCGGATGCAAAAGCTGGAGTATTGCAGTCGCTTGCCGCCCTGAACCTCAAAAGGTCAGGCCCGACAACCCGACCTAAGCCCCAAAACCTGAAGACCGAAAGTGGAAGCTGTTTCAAACGAACGAGGGTTCCCTCAATTTATAGCTGCGTTTAAAATTCACTGCGTACATTGTTGGACGAGTGCTGTCTTGCAGGAGATCGGGCTCATTTCCACAGTACTCCATCCAGGTTGGAAAGACATGTCACTTGTTTGCAAAGACTTTAAGGCTCATGCCGTTTACGATTGAGGCTGGTCGGTGTATCGCGTTAAAGCTGTGAAGCCGTCCAGGAGCTTCCTGTACAGGGGCGAAGGCGTGTGGGCCTAATCCGCCGTTGAACCCTATCCGGCAGCGGACTCCAACACCGTTAACCTCAAACCCTTAACCCTTTGTTTGGTGGAGCCAAGTAGACTCCCTGGTCTGGTGCCAGGCCCTGATCCCGCGCCATGCCCTGATCTAAAGGATCGATGTGCTTAACTCGCACAGCTAGGTATCGTAAGACGCCAGGCGTAGGTGCTATACGGGCACAAAGACGGTGTTCGTAGGGTAACAAACATGCGGTGCAAGGGGAAAGCAGGTGTTGTGCATGTTTGCCTCGCAGCACTTGCATCCAAAGACTGCTCTTCTGATTCAATCGAAGCCCACACGAGGATCCCGTAACTGTTGAAGTCTTCCGGTTTCCGAGCTCTCCAAGTTGGTTCCCCCTAAAGACAGGGGCAGAATGCAGGATTCAGCGAGGAGGGTCCATCTACCGGGCCTTACTTTCAATTTCCATGCGAGGGTTTCAAACGGAAGGACCAGTGGGATTATCTAGAATCTACAGTGTACTTCCTTATAAGGAGCTCCTTCTTACGACTGTTGTTGAGCCAGGTATTTGCTGCCATGCATCCATCCGGTCCTTAAATCAGTAGGTGCATGGATCGCGGGCCTGGGAGAAACAAACTAGTTCGTTTATTCGTCGTCGAGGTGGCAATTGTGCCAGCTCGAACAATGCGTTCATCGACAACGGGGAGCGATATTCAACTACCACTCCAGCTCACGCACCATGCCAGCAGGTGCAAGTCGGGGTATAGAGCGACCGTGTTCTGTAGGTTGTAAGAGTTGAAGATAAGGGTTAAACCTTTCTTCTCTTCAGTAAATTCAGCAGCCCTTTTTCCTTGATTAAATTCAATCCCCCCCGCCCCCCGCCCCCCACCTGTGCACATGCAGAATAATCGGATGGGTTTCTGCCAGGAATGTGCGGCAACATGAATTTTTTGCATTGATTTATGGCCGCATCGGTTGGGTTCGTCGGCTAGGTAACCCTCGCACCCAGATCCCTTAAACCCAAAGCCTCTGAGCCTCTAAGCAAGCCTTCAATCTGTCCCTAGAGATCGGCAGAAGCACGAGGTTGTGCCTAGCAGCGATAGCGCCATAAGTCGGTTTTACTTGAGGATTTGGGTTTCAGGGCTTTGGTGTTGAGTAGACTGGAAGAGCGGGGCTCGCAAAAAGGCCGAAGAGACTGCAACTACAGACATCTTGGTTTGGCACTGGTTTGCAGGTTCTTTTCCCAGAGCACCGTGAGAGAACTCCAGCTGCAGGACACTGCTCGCTCGTCGTCGAGGGTTGAACAATTGCAAATTATCTGTCATGTCATCTGTCATTGAGAAGTTGAAGGAACTCTGCTACTCAGTTACAGGGAGTGCCAAACCTCAGAAGCGCGCTTCAGGCTTTGCCACGCCAACCGGTATCCCATGCGAAAACTCGACGTGGTGCAACCGTCGTCTCAGACACAGACATGTAGCATGGAGCCGTCAGCCTAAATCTGAAAAACGTAGCCGGCACACCAAAAATCTGAGCCCTAATTACACGTTGTAGCCCCTTAGCTCAAAACCCGAAAGCCAAGAGCCTCAAATCCAAACCCTTTCATCAGTCATATCAGCTTGCCACTAAGATCGGAACCCATTGTGGATCTATCTGCTCGGCAAGCAAGGACCCTTATATAGTGTTGTTTCACTTTAAATGGTTCGGAGTCTTGGACCGGAAAGGATTTCGGGCTGCGGGGTTCGAGTTGTTGTTTCTGGTTTTGGGGCCTAAGGGTTAGTAGGGTATTGTCTGAAACAGCTGATCATGAGGTTGACAATGCAGACCTTTCTCTCTATGGGGGTGTTCAGTGAATCAGAAATGCCGTATACAGCAATAGACTATAAACTTGTGTCCCAAAATGAACTTTCTATGCACACACTTGAGATCGTAGGGATATTGCCAGAATTACCGCATAAGCTCTAATGCCCCAAACCCTGGACCACTTTGACTTTGCCCACAACTTAAATCCTAAAGTCTAAACTCCAGATCCTCTATAAAGCTCACTCCACGATTTTCTGGGAGCCGCGTCCTCAGAGCCTTGGGACCTGTCACCGATCGTTTGCAGGCAGTGGCTTTAGGGTTTTAGGATTTCGGGGCTTTAGGGTTCGCGCTGTTTTGCCAATTGGGTTTTAGGGCTCTTAGATGTGTTGGGCGGCCCGACGCCTTCAAGTCGCTGAACATGTAAGTATTATCCTATTTGCACTTCCTTGTGTTGCTACCAGAAGTTGGGGTATATGACCTAACTAATTCATGGCATGAGATAATAGGGAGTAACAGTGCAACTGGCTACATAGTCTGGAGAGCACCGAGCCTAGCACAGCATTGCAGTAGTATGTGCTGGTGAATGAGTGTTTGCAGATACACAGGCGCACAGGAATGGCTGTCACATGTCTTACATCCTATTCCATGTGCTCATGCAAACAGATCGGTTGGTAGATAGACAGGTAGTTTGGCCAGTAGGAAAGTACATATTTATGTAGGTTGTACGTTGAACTGGCATTACCACCCGTTCTGCTGCAACAATTACAGCATCTACTGGCTTTGTGCATATGCATATGTGCATGACTCGACCATCATGTGTCTAGACTTGTGTATACTATCGTGCTGTCTGCACGTTTGCAATATGTATCGCGTATGTGAACATACACACACACCTATATGTATGTATGTATGTATGTATGTATGTATGTATGTATGTATGTATGTATATATATATATATATATATATATATTATATTCATATATGTTTATATTTGTATTTCTTTATATACATATACATGCTCTTGCACATATCTACCTACCTGCCTATCTATCGAACTATCTATCTATCGAACCACCTATCTATCCTAGCTATTGTGTTCTGTGAGTGTGAATCAGTGTGTGCTTGCGTGCGTGTGGATGTGTGTGAGTGTGGGGTGTGCGTGGGTGGTTGTGGGCGGAGGTGGGTGGGTGGATGAGTGCTGTAACCCCCGGCGCTGAAACTCAGTCCAACTCAGCAGCAAGAGGAGTGCGGCGGCTTCATGTTCGCCGAGGTCAACGACCGCCTCTAGGACCGAAGACCCGCAACTCTAAACCCTGCAGGTTAACTTGCCTTCGATTTTCCTCCGTGCCCGAAGCTGTTGCAAAAAAGGAGTTCAGGGTCAAGAGTCAAGGGCCAAGGGGTCAGCTGAACCTCCCAATTACAGGCTGTTATCGTCTCAACGGCCAAGACGAAATCATCCATGAAGACTACCTCTAGGGTTATACCATCTCCCTTTTTTGGGTTTCAAGGCCATGACCAATTATTCTTGTGTGACCAATTTTTGGCTTCTTAGGAATTCTTGTAGAAGGCTGATAAACTTCGTTATGATTGTTATTCGTATGCTTTCAAGACCCTTGAGNGGTTTCAAGGCCATGACCAATTATTCTTGTGTGACCAATTTTTGGCTTCTTAGGAATTCTTGTAGAAGGCTGATAAACTTCGTTATGATTGTTATTCGTATGCTTTCAAGACCCTTGAGCCCTGAGCCCCTTGACCCCGACCCTAAACTCTGAATTCGAAGCCCCTGCCCAAATCCCCAAAGGCCTGCAGCTGAACACCAAGTCGACAAAGCCTTTTAACCCTAAACCCCAAGCTTCAGAGCCTTTGTCCATGCCGGCGGCGAGAAGCACATCAGGATTCTCAGAGCAACTGGGCTTGAATAGCTGGGTTTCTGATACTTGTATCTTTATGCTACATACATATAACATCTACTGCTAGCCATTCCCTGCCCATGCTTGTTGCACCTCTGCTCTGTAGATTTGCAGTCGTCCCAAAGATGAAGTAGAACTGTGCAGCTCACGTACTGGCCTACTGATCCTTCCCACGAAATCTTCGCCATCCGGCGTGGCAAGCATAGACGGGTTGGCAATGTGTCGTGCTGCTGGATTTGCTAACTCCTTCTGCATATCCAGCACAAGGTGCTTCAGGAAGTGGAGCTTTGGAACCAACACATAATGACACATTGAGTTTCTGAAGGCCCACCTGGCCAGCAAGACGTAGCAGGAGATAAAGGCATCCAGGCAGCATGCTGCTTTTGCTGCTTCTTCACGACTTAGCCACCTCCTATCCTCTGCTTTCCAGCAACACCTGTGAAAAGCATTGTATTCAATAATCGCTGTCAGCATTGTGTGCTGGACCCCTTCCTCATCCAACCTCCAGGGCCGATCCAAATAATCTTCCAAGAAATTTATGATGAGCACGGAGTCGCTTGCCTTGAAGGTGCATTTGGGGAAGCCAGTCTGTGCTGCATGGAGGTTCATGCTTGTAAACTCCTTCACATTGGGGGTCTGCCCGACCTCCCGACAAAAAGAACGAAAATCGTCATATGCGTTTGCTAACTGGGAGTTCAAGACGTTTCGACCACGACCAGGCCAGAAGCCAAAGTTCCTGCATAGCAGAACAAGGGTGGATGCATAAAAATAGCGTGCCACCCCCAAGTGTCCAAGGTGNGCCAGAAGCCAAAGTTCCTGCATAGCAGAACAAGGGTGGATGCATAAAAATAGCGTGCCACCCCCAAGTGTCCAAGGTGAAAAATGTCATGCCGGGCCATTGTAGGATTCGCCATCCCAGGGATCGTAGCAACAACTGAATCCTCCAACCATGGCACAGGCGCATCTTGCGATGCCCAAGAGGGTTGGTCTGAAACATCCCAAATATCGTCTCGTGTGGCCAGGCAAAAAGGACAGCAGTCAGAGCACTGCCAGTTTCGCTCTTGTTTCCAGATCTTGGCCTGAAAAGGCAAATCTCCAAGACAGCCAACATAAGCGAAGTAAAGCGTGCGAACATCAGCCCCTGTGCCACCGACATCCACAGTGATGCCTGCCAAATGGGGCCATGCTAAACTTCCGAAAGCACTCAACCCCACTAAGAACCATCCCAGGTACAAATCCCACTAGTACCATCCCAGGGTTTACCGGACTAAGGGTTTGTAAAGGGTCCTATACAAAAAAAGCCCAGCAACATAAGCTTACAGAGTTCAGGGGGCTTAGGGTGCATAAAGGTGCAGATACACCGCATATATGTTTTGTTATATTGTTGTAACCCGGAGAACCTTCTCGAAACAGAGAGCCGGCTTCCAGCGAGTATTGTAGCACAATCTCATCCAAACACTCGTTTGTGTGCGATGAACCCTTGTGAAATCCCCGGTATAGGTCATGGGCAGCGATCGTGTACAAGACGTTGCGAGAGTAGCTGCTGTTGCGACAGTTGAGCATTGCCTTGGTTGCAAGGACGTAGCAAGGGTGCTTTCGTTTCCCGGTCCCCCCGTCTCCATACAGTGCCAGCGGCACTGTGTCCTCCAATGGTTTGCTGCCGAAGACTGCATGACCGGGGTCATGGGCCCTGTATCGTTCCCACCACTGCCGAAGAACAATTCTGGATTCATCCGTTTTCACATCGTAGCCTCCCAGAAGCAGCTTGGAGTAGCCATGGCAAAGCAGGTAGGAAAACAGCCTTCGAGGTGAAAGTATGGGGTGCTGGCAAATGCCTTTCTCGTAGTAAGGAACAGCGATGTAATCGATTTCAACCTTCAGCATGCGGCCAGTCCTTTCCAAACCTCGAACAAGGCCTCGGAACTGGTTTCCAGATCCTGTACCATGGGTTTTGGCGATCTTTTTCAAATCCCAAGTTTCTTGTTCACCCTCCAAGTAGGCAGACACGGGTCGCTTTGTAGCTGTGTCTGCAATCGACACAGCTTTGGTTGCGTTGCCAGCCTCAGCTGATAAAGGACATCCACACAAAATGTCTTCAGGCGGTTGGGATGTAGAGGTTGAGGGTTTCACGGGTTGGGGTTTAGGAATGCTTATGGTGATTGAGTATTAAAAAGTTGTTCTAAAGATAGCCTTCCTGATTATATAGGTACACTCCAAACCGCATTATAGAAAAATCTTCAACGAACCCAGGTACGATGAAAGAAGTGACGACTTCATCGACGAGGTCGCGGCCACCTGGCTTGGTACGTGCAAGCACACAAAGTATAAAAGCCCGTATATGGGTGCTCGTGGACTTGAGTGCAGACAACGGCTTTTCCCCAGTAGCACCCGGCGGATTGGCGAGCTCGCAGCACAGTCTGTGCTAGCAACCCGTGCGATTTTGGAGTGTGCATATACCGAGAGACCCTTCAAAAGTCACACATACAGAAAGATTCTCAAGTTCCTCGGGATCAGAGCCTAAAAGCATGAGGCAAATGCACAGTCTTCTGCAACTCCGAGTCTGCTATATTTAAGTTTAGTGGATACCAACGGATCGCTCAGTATACACACAGCAGCTTGTATACAAGCTACACTGCACCTACCCGTCACACTCACAGCACACAGGATCTAGGCTAGCAACATAAGCACCAGCGTGAGGTACAAACTCGTTCACTCGTCCTTCGGTGTCGGCTTGGGAGCTCTTTTTGCAGCCGTTCGTCGCTTGAAGTAAGTCCTCGGTGCAAGCATTGGGGTGTTTGCAGGGCCATCGCAGGAATAGATTATTAAGACAAGAAGCTTGACAATTTGAAGATGATTGTCGAAGGCTTGGCACCTTAGGCATATGCCACACTTAAACGTGATAGGCCAAGAAATTCAATTGAAAGTTACATCAAGCAAGAGGCTGCGATTGCATCGTAGAGCAATGCGGGGCGTAGCTTGCAGGCCTGGTTTCAGTGGATGCATGGCACGAAATACGAACACAACTTTGTGAACCATTCTTGCTATCGAGAGGCTTCTTCCTGTCAGCACCGGTTTCCACAGCACACACCATGTTGTAGGTGACCAGGATGGCATCTGCCAGCAGGGTTTATTCGATGCGAAAGCAACATGCACAATCCGAGGCGACACATGAACGACCGGAAGCGGCGAGCTGCAGCGACGTGCCTAGGGCTGCCTTGAGGTTCGCGAAGTCGCTCCTGAGCACATTCAGCCCCAAAGGACTAGGTGTATGGATACATGCAGGGTTTAGGGGTTGGAGATATATGTTACACACACATGCATGTGTACATTATACTATATATATATATATATCACACATGTACTATGCTCATGCATCCATAGATAACATACAGCAAAGTTCTTGGGTTTAAGGATTGAGCAGCTGTGTGAAGTACCCCCCCCAAAAAAACTATTAAAAAGGTTCTTCGGCCCCTTGTTGCGTGCAGAACTGTTCTTCTGCTCATTACCATTTATATTCCCTGCCAGCTAGAACCATATCTTCTCGGCAAGGTTTTCCTGAACAAAGTCAGTTTTACTGAGGATGTTTGAGGTATGTGAAGTAGATCATACCGAGGGTTCTCGAAGAGAAACACGGGGCAATTATGATGACTTTTGGGTTCCTACACAGAGACGGGATATGAAGGGTTTGTGACTAGCCATGTCTGGGTTTGGGGTTACATGTGCAAACAGAAAGCACTATGTATATGAGGTAACAAGAACTGCACACAGAAGCTGTTGGTTAAAGTAACATTCAAAATAGCAACACAAATAATGATGGCTTTGGGCTTTCAGGAATCTGGGGTCAACATGCAAGTTAGCCATCCCCGGGCCCAGCCCCATCCTTTTGCAAAAGAGCCTGCAGTCCAGGATCAGGTCCTATGCTCAAAACTTCCCAGACAGCTCTAAGACTGTGTACGAAGAACTCTGGACCCGGTTTAGTCCATTTGCTCGAGCTCCACAAGTTCAGGGACATGTACGACCTCTTTCCAGAGTTGCAACAAATCCTTCCATCTCAGGTTGCTGGGGGTATCTGCTGGAACGGTCATCTGCTCGAAGAACTCCAAGGTACCGGTAACTTGCTTGTACAGCTCACTTGGATGAAGGCCATGTTTGATGTATGCCAAGACCAGTGGTACTTCATCTTTGGGGTCGCGTGCACGAAGGCCGGTTTGGATTCGCATCATGGGCTGGCCGATCATCTGATACCTCAAACTCGTAAAGACGTCTGCAGCAGCTCTTAGCAAATCCAGGGATGTTTCGTACTCCTCCGGGATTGTGGTATGAACCTCCATGATGCTCTCCCTCAAAGCTTCCATGTCCATGTCAAGGTAGAGTTGATACCCATCAATCTCGACACCTAAGGCAGAATACAAGGCCTGTGCTAGTGCAGGAAGATAGGTTTCCCATTCTGAGTTCTCCCGGGCGACATCGCGAGCGGATCTCATAACTGACTGTATAATTAGCTGATTGGAAAAAGCCTGCCCCCCATCAGAGCTGTCAAACACAACTTTGAACCTCAGCCAGACCTGCAAAACAAGCTATAAAGCCCTACGAACCACAGCACGTGAGCCATAATGGCTCCACCAAGGCGTGATCTCTCGAGAATCCGAGGCGACAGTGCGTGAAGGCTTCTTGCTTGCAAGACATGCATAAGATAAGGCAAGCTTCTCTTGGCCCGTACACTTCTCCTCGGACAGCCTGTCCTCCGTGGCTTTAAACGTAGACTTCCTCTTGATGGCGTGATCCTTGTATTTCTTGACCCTCAGACTCAAGTTGTCGTCGGTGACGTCGGGCCACTCCTCCAAGACCAACTTCTTGTTGCCGTCTTTGCCAATAGGCTCCTCGTCCTCCACGGTGTTGTGGAGGCTGAATGCAAACGTGGTATCATTCTCGGTGAAGTCGCCGTTGATTGCACTCATCTCTTCCTCCAGCTTGAGCCGAACCAACAGTTCATCATCCACACGGTCCTCCAGTTCTACCAGGAACTTCTCCTCGTTTGTATACTTGCATCGCCTGGGATCGAGAGCTTCCTAGAGGATTGGGTTGTTAGGTTTGTGTAGGTTGCAACACTGCAGATCCGTGCTGTCTTTAATCAGGGGAGTTGCTTGGTGAGCTTGTGACGGCCGCAATACTGCATTGCCCCTTTGATCTTGTTCCTGAGGCACACACCGGATGAGACTGCACAGGAAAATGTGGTTTAGGGTTTAGGGTTTAGGGTCAGCCGTTCACATTATGGATCTAACTTCAGCAAAACAGCTCCGGCCAGCCAAGCTTTTGCATCTCTTGCTCAGTGCACCATCCACGGATCAAGTTGGTTTTCTGGGATTTGCTCTTTTCCCTCCTGTAAATCATCAGTGTCTCGAGGCGTCCCTGCAAGGGCAATGCAATGCTCACTTCCGTTCTTAACAGGCCCAGCATAAAAGAGTGGGCAGCCCTACATAGCAAAATTTGATTCGAGATTCCTTGTTCCCTTCGTAGTCGTTCGGCTTGTAGCACTTCAAGACAAAGTCCCTCAGCAGCTCCTGCTTCGAAGCACCACCNAGAGTGGGCAGCCCTACATAGCAAAATTTGATTCGAGATTCCTTGTTCCCTTCGTAGTCGTTCGGCTTGTAGCACTTCAAGACAAAGTCCCTCAGCAGCTCCTGCTTCGAAGCACCACCTCGGCAAAGTTTGGGATAGGGGGGATGGCTTGTAGTTTATGGGCTCGGTTTAAGGGTTAGGGTTCAGGGTTTTATAGGGTTATGGGTTTATACAGGGGGTTTGTAGTTTGTAGGGTACATACACCACACCATAAACCCATAAACCCTTTGACTATAACATACAACATCACCCCAGTGTACAGTCGCATCTAGCGACCTGCGTGCCATTTGTTGTAGATGTCCACATCGCNTAGGGTACATACACCACACCATAAACCCATAAACCCTTTGACTATAACATACAACATCACCCCAGTGTACAGTCGCATCTAGCGACCTGCGTGCCATTTGTTGTAGATGTCCACATCGCATTTCGCCTGTCCCTTGGCATTGGGGGTGGTCAACCTGTACAAATAGTTCCACTCGCACTTGTGTGTGGCCGAATTAATCTTGATCTTGGCCAACTCCTGTTGGGCTTCGCACATCTTTTGCAACTCCTCCGGACTGATATCCTTGGATTCGGGCTCATACAGGGTTATAGGGATTTTCTCGGTTTTGAGGGTTAGGATAGGTCGGATAGGTTTCCTACAGACGAGTGGCATCCTTTGCCGAGGGCTCGGTTGCGGAAGTTGGCGTGCCGGTCTGGGTGGCCGTCTGCGAGGNATTTTCTCGGTTTTGAGGGTTAGGATAGGTCGGATAGGTTTCCTACAGACGAGTGGCATCCTTTGCCGAGGGCTCGGTTGCGGAAGTTGGCGTGCCGGTCTGGGTGGCCGTCTGCGAGGCTGCTTTCGCCTGCTGCTTAAGATCGGGGGCAGGGGCACACAAGGTCGCTTGGGAGCTGTGATCCACGAGGGTTTCTGCAACCTGCACTTGTCGTAGCTGCTCAAGACGAGTCTGCTNAGTTGCTTGGTGAGCTTGTGACGGCCGCAATACTGCATTGCCCCTTTGATCTTGTTCCTGAGGCACACACCGGATGAGACTGCACAGGAAAATGTGGTTTAGGGTTTAGGGTTTAGGGTCAGCCGTTCACATTATGGATCTAACTTCAGCAAAACAGCTCCGGCCAGCCAAGCTTTTGCATCTCTTGCTCAGTGCACCATCCACGGATCAAGTT
>BGNK01004457.1:39881-54132 GCA_003297005.1 Symbiodinium sp. clade A Y106
ATTTTCTCGGTTTTGAGGGTTAGGATAGGTCGGATAGGTTTCCTACAGACGAGTGGCATCCTTTGCCGAGGGCTCGGTTGCGGAAGTTGGCGTGCCGGTCTGGGTGGCCGTCTGCGAGGGTGGCGGAGTGCCCACCGATGTTGACTGCTCGGAGCAGAGGCTGGTTAGGGACCGCGAGCGGGCAAGCAGGGCTGCTTTCGCCTGCTGCTTAAGATCGGGGGCAGGGGCACACAAGGTCGCTTGGGAGCTGTGATCCACGAGGGTTTCTGCAACCTGCACTTGTCGTAGCTGCTCAAGACGAGTCTGCTNGGCTGCTTTCGCCTGCTGCTTAAGATCGGGGGCAGGGGCACACAAGGTCGCTTGGGAGCTGTGATCCACGAGGGTTTCTGCAACCTGCACTTGTCGTAGCTGCTCAAGACGAGTCTGCTCTGCTTGCTCCTGGTGAAGTCGCTCCTTTTGCCGGCGAGTCTGCTCTGATTGCTCCTGGTGAAGTCGCTCCTTTTCCAAACGTGACAGCTCTGCTTGCTCCTGGTGAAGTCGCTCCTTCTCCAAGCGTGCATGTTCTGCTTGCTCCTGGAGAAGTCGTTCCTTTTCCAAGCGTGTCTGCTCTGCTTGCTCCTTGAGAAGTCGCTCCTTTGCCTCAAGCTGTTCGAGACGTGCCTGCTCTGCTTTCTCCTGGAGAAGACGTTCCTGCGCCTTTTGTAGCTGTTGGAGACGTGTCTGCTCTGCTTGCTCACGGAGAAGTCGTTCCTGTTCCTGTCGTAGCTGTTCTGCACGTGCCTTCTCTGCTTGCTCTTGCAGAAGCTTCTCTGCTCGCTCCCTGCGAAGCTGCTCTTCTGCTTGTTCCAAGGCTTCCTGCTCTTGTTGTTCTGCAATCTCTCTCTCGATCTCTTTTTTCTTGTCCAAGAGATTTAAAAGCTTCGATTTCTTGGAAGAAAGCTTATCGCCCTCAGCTGCCTGCGAAGCCTTTCTCGCATACACCTTCTCGTGCTCTAGCAAACCTTCTTTCGTGATGCCACACTGGATAGCAGCTTGTGCTTCGTCCAAGACTGCCCTCTCGCTGGTGGCGAGGTCCTGGGTCACTGCGAAGTCAGGCTCCAGCCTGCGGCGGAGCATCCTGCCACCAACTCCATCGGCGGCTTCGACATCTTCTCCTGGGCAGCATTAATTTAGAGATCGTAGCACGTGTATATAGATATCCATAGAGACATACGAATGCATGTATATGTGTTTATATATATATATATATACGTGTGTGTATGTACATATAAAAAGTATATGCATGTGTTCTATATGCACATACACACTTACACATATACATACATTCGTATATCATGCATACAAAAATGCCTATCTAGAAACACACATATACATATACACACAGGTACATGCTACATACATATATGTGTAGCCACCCGGTCATCCATGTATACATAGATTCGAAACATGCACGAACAGGGCCATATTACTAGATGCACACATACATATACCTGCATACATGCCTGCATGTGTGCATGCATACACACATATAATACATACACACACATACATGCGTGCATACATGTTGCTTCGACAGTCACATTACAAACATGTGCACATACCTAGAGGCTCATACCCTACCCCTTTTTTAGGATACCTAGTTTTATGGTAAGGATCTGTTACATAGAGAAGTAGATACCTCAAAAAAAGGAGCAGGGTATGAGCCTCTAGGTATACATGTGGATGTACACACATCGCACCGATAAAGTCATGCCCTCTATGGCGGGCAAACCTCCAAGCCATCCAAAAAAATCAATCCCTATACCTTTATCTCCGATGCTTAAGTAAGTATGCCCTCAGCTACTCGCCTGCAGTGGTGAAGAACGTTCGAGCCTGAAACCTAAGCTCCTATAAAGCCATGCTTAGCAACCCCGTAGAATTCCGAACCCCAGCTGCTGTCGGAGCTTCCCAAGCTGCTGCTGATCCCAGCTTTGCTCCGTGGGGTTTTGTATGGTTTTGGGACTTAAGGATCTTGGGATTTGGAGTTTGGGCTTCCAACAAAATCAGGATTCAGGGTGGGGTGATGTACGAGCCAGCAAGGTCGCCTTCCTAGTCCCATATTAGCGTTGTATACAAAATTCGAAGCTTGTTGGAAAGGCTAGCCCAACTTGTGCTGCAGGAGACCTTGGGGCNCTCTCTCTCTATCTCTCTCCAAACCCTACAAACCCTAAACTTGCCCTAAACCATATAGAGGTATACCCTCTATAATACAATATAAAACCTCTGACCTAAACCCGAGAAGTGTGGGTTTACAATATAAGTCTATAGATCGCTATACATATATGGAGGCTCATACCCTACTCCTTTTTTTCGGATACCTAGTCTTACATATATTCTGTTATATAGAGAAGTAGATACCTCAAAAAAAGGGGTAGGGTATGAGCCTATGGATAAACCATATATATATATATATAATATATATAGAGAGAGAGAGAGACAGCTCCTTACGGGGTGCCTCTATAGATGCTATGGGGCCTCGGGACTCTGGGCTGCCAACTGGGGATTCGCAAATTCATGGGGTCTTAGAGGTTCGTGCTTGGTTCTAGTGTAGGAAGTGCAAGCAAGATCGAAGCAGTCAGGTGCACGTGGGTCGGAGCCAGGTACCCGTACCTGCCTAGGTCTGTACTGGGTATATGTATATGTAAAGGTAGGCAGGTAGGCCTGGGAAGTTGGTATATTCAAATGGCCACCAGGGAAGCACTGTGCAGAAAAGCAGGCCGATATGATCTTTATCAAGAACTGTAACCCGGAGACCTCTCCTAGAATCGCTCTAAACTCTGAACACCAAACTCTTCAAGCCCAGGGGCTCTTCGGCTCCTGCTTGACTCCGGCCTTGACAAGTTCCAGCACGATGGCTCGAGACGAGGGCGTGTCCGGCAACTTGGCGATGAGATCTCGAGAAGCTGGGGAGAACTGCATGGGATCGAGACCCAAGCTTGCGAGGTTGAGCTTCGGCGATGGAGTTCCCTCATGCTTTGCCTCAAGCATGCAAACTGCTTCTAGAAGTGTCAAGAGCGACAAAGCACCTCCCCCAGTAAAGCAGCCGAGTTACTTCCTTCGACATCATGACTAGGAAACTGGACCCTCAGGGCCTCAGGAGTCCCAGCACCCTAAGCAAAATCCTTCAAGCAAAATGCTAGCAGCAGCTGAGCTATACGTAGACAACAGATGTTGT
Organism: Symbiodinium sp. clade A Y106; assembly: GCA_003297005.1. Taxonomy (NCBI): domain Eukaryota; class Dinophyceae; order Suessiales; family Symbiodiniaceae; genus Symbiodinium; species Symbiodinium sp. clade A. The sequence continues at coordinate 43,096 of BGNK01004457.1, forward strand.
GAGAAATATGCACTCCTGAAGACAGCATGTGCACACAGCATCCTCTCACAGCATGTAATCGAGACAGCACCACTGCTCGAAGAAGGTTGGGCAGCGAAAGAAGAGACACCTGCGTGGAGACATAAGGATTTATGCTCAACAGGATGTTGTTCGGCGAAGGCAAACTTCACACGACAAATCTCGCACGAGAACTGGGCAGCCTGAGGGGTGCTAAATCGTTCACGCAAGATCTCGCTCATTCTCGCGAGATCTCGCTCAAATCACGGGATAATCTCGCCACATGTTTTCTAGGTCTAGTGACCAGCCAACGGGTTTTTCACGGGATCTCGCGTGAACTCTCGCCTGCGAGATTTTTTCACGGGATCTCGCGTGAACTCTCGCTTTTGTCCGCACTCGGAAAGAATGATGTATATAACAAGCAAAGCCCAGTCTACCATGACGGCATGTCAGCACCCTTCTGTTACACTTCCTGGACCAACTGCTCAAGAGGCGATGCACTTCCTTGGTGCACGGTTTGGGATTCTCGCCCTCGGCTCCCCTCCCTCCTTGTCTCTTCTCCTCTTCTCTGCTACTCTCCCTCCTTCTGTCTCTCTGTCTCTCCTCTGCTCCTCTCTCTCTCTCTATCCCTCTCTCTCCCACTCTCCCACTCTCCCTTCTCTCTCTCTCTCTCTCTGTCTCTCCATCTGCCCCTCCCTCTGTCCCTCCCTCTCCTTCCTGTCTCCCCCCCTCCTCCCTCTCTCCCTCCCTGTGCCCTCCTCCCTCCTCCTTCGCTCTCACTCCCCCTCCTCCTTCCCTCCCTTCCTCCTTCCCTTGTTCCCTCCCCCTCCCTCCCTTCCCCCTTGAAACGAACCCAAACGAGACATCGTCTCGTTTGAGTGGTTTTACAGGGCTCTCAAACAATCTTAAATGTGTTTAAAACCCACCCAACCTCCCTTCCTCCCCCCAAACACCCACCCATCAGCGTCCCCAACCTGTGCCCTCAACCCCCCCCAAAAAAAAAATCCTCTCGCCCCCTGTGCCTTTCGCTCTCCGTCTCTCGCTCTCCCTTCCTTTCCCTGCCTCTCACTGTAGGATCGCTGAGCATGCACTTGCTTATGCTGCAAGAACTGAGGATTCGAAGCTTAACCGACTGCCACAGTTTTCTGAAATTGAGGCACATGCAGTGTTGACTTGTGTCTCCCCTGCTACAGCTGTAGAAAAGCCTCTATAGGCCTGAGCGTAGGAAGCATCTCAGAGCAGCTGCATCTGTGTTCACACAAAGCTACACCCCCACAGGCTTCCTAGAGTGAGAGGGAGAGAGCGAAAGAGAGAGAGAGAGAGAGAAACCAAGGAGTCCGTCTGGACATGTACTCTTCTGGGTCAAAGGGTTTAGGGTTTAGGGTTTGTAGGGTTTACCTATATAGTCTGCACTGCAGTTCCTTTTTAAGCATAAGCAACTATATGTTCGAGGTCTATATATATATAATATAATATGCATGCATATATGAAGTAATCCCCTAAAGAAACTACAGTGCAGACTGTATATGGTAGGGTTTAGGGATTGGCACGACACTCGCGAGGCTTGCCAAAGCCCTTCAACTGAAAACCTGAAGCCCTCAAGAATTCTTGAATGCTGAAGCCGGTGCACAGGTTGCCAGCGAGGCGATTCCGAAGCCTCTGGGCCGGTTTAGGGTTTAGGGTTGAGTTTGGTTGGTCCGGTCTTGACAGTGTTTGGGCCTTCTCGGCTAAAAAGGGTGCATTGCTGGCCTGGGTGGTGTCCGGGGTCGGGTTTGTTCTTGGTCGCCACATGTATTGAAAGCATTCCAAAACCCGACACCCTCAACACCACAACTCCTCACGACAAGTTCTAGCCCTCAGCCCAGGAATCCTTCAGCCTTATGTATAATTACAAGGCATGAAGAAAGCATCCAACACCCAGCACCCTCAAATGCTAAACCCCTGGCCACAAGTCGTAGAATCTCCTTTTGGTTTCAGCATCGATTGGTGGTAACCCGCATGAACTCGAAACCCTCTAATAAAAAAAGCTGACAAAGCCATCAAGCCGCCCGAGAGTTCCGAAGACCCGAGAAGACCTTAGGAGCCTATAGAAACCTTCCTACAAATTTTCAAGTGCCCACTCTAAACTTTAAACCTCCTTCAGCGTATATGACCCCATCTGACCCTAAGAAGACGTTTTTTTCTGCTGTGAAGTCGGCCCCAGCATCCGAAGTCCCAAGCCACCCGGGTCCGATGGATCCTAGCACCACAAGGACATGGGATAAACCTGTAAAAGCCTTCCAAGCACTTTTACAGACCTATTATATACTATTAAAGCCCATGAGATCTTGAAGTCTTTAGCTCGTTCAACCCTGGATCGATTGTACAGACCATGCATGTGCTTTAGGTCGCTGACGATCCACCGGCTGCGACTGCCAAGCTTTTTCGGCCTCGTGTTAAGGCTTCAGCCTCCCGTCGGGGAGGGGGTTTAGAATTTCATACTTTCCGGTTTGTGTGTGTCTAGTTATATATGGAAGATAGGAATAGGCTCATACCCTAGCCCATTTTTTGGATACCTAGTTTTTGTGTTTGTGGTTCGGACCTGTTATATATGGTATGAGCCTAGAGATATCTGCAAGGCTTCGGAGATCCTGAGGCCAGAAGTTGCAGTTCTCGGATTCGAGGGTCATGGGCTCTTCTGACTTCCCGTAAATCTGGAAATCTCTATTTTTGAATTTGTATGTATCGAAATCTGCCTATGTCTAACTGTGCGTATACAAGTGCCTGTATGTACGAACAAACACCTATGAACAAACACACATGCCTAGAACCCCTTTTTTCGAGTACCTAATTTTCTATATATATATATATATATATCAGATCCTAACCATAAAAGTAGGTTTCCTGAAAAAGGGGTAGGGCATGAGCCTCTAGGTATGTGTAAGGTATATTCAAGTATGCATACAAACACACATGCCTAGAACACACACACACACACANAACAAACTCATGGAGCCGTGCACCCGGTTTGTGTGTTTTTGTGACTCCTTACCCATGCAGAACAGTGACAGATGGAAAGCATCAAAACAAAGGCACCCAGACCTTCTCAGCTAAACCGACAAGAAGCCGAAACCCCTGACCCCTAACCTTAAGCCCCTTCTTCACCCACAGCACAAAAAGTGCCTCTCCGTCTGCCAAGAACCATTCCACCGGCAACTTTCACATGGGATGCGGTGCTCCTGTCGGCAGTGGCTTGACATTATAATTAATTGGGCAGGGGAGTACGGGGTCTTGGGTTTCGGGTGTTGGGGTTCGGTGTGGCAACCCTCTTGAGGCGGGCTCACGGGGTGCCAGGGTTGAGAGTCCTGCTTCGAAATAGTTGAAGTTCGGGGATGAATGGGGTAGTCGTTGGGCCGTTGGGTTCGGGGTTCCTGGCAACATCCTTAGACAAATTCGGTGTCCTCTGGTTGTACCTGCCTGTCATACTCTACAGGATTGGGCGGGGCAAAACAACTCCCGGTATTTACAAACGAATATTTTCCCACGTGCAAGATATACTAGAAGCCAAACTTGCAACTTGCATCATTGACTCCGGCGGGATTTGTACTCTTTCGGTTGAATAAGACTAAATAAATAAATAAACATATAATATATATATATATATATAGAGAGAGGCTTCAGGGTTTACCTATGGCAGGCTCCATTGTAGTTCCTTCTTTGTTTTAACCATATATATATATACATGGTTATACATATAGAGTTATATACAGGGTCCTATTTATAAAGTACCTCCAAGAAGGACTTACAATGGAGACTGCACATACCTAGAGGCTCATACCCAACCCCTTTTTTAGGATACCTAGTTTTATGGTTAGGATCTGTTATCTTAGAACGTAGGCGCCCTCAAAAAAAGGGTAGGGTATGAGCCTCTAGGTAATATAGGGTTTATAGGGTTNACCCAACCCCTTTTTTAGGATACCTAGTTTTATGGTTAGGATCTGTTATCTTAGAACGTAGGCGCCCTCAAAAAAAGGGTAGGGTATGAGCCTCTAGGTAATATAGGGTTTATAGGGTTTATGTATACATATGAGCACACAGTTGTCAGGAACGGTTCCGACTCCTGTTCGATACCTAGAGGCTCATACCCTACCCCTTTTTTAGGATACCTAGTTTTAGGGTTAGGATCTGTTATCTTAAAAAGTAGGCGCCCTAAAAAAGGGGTAGGGTATGAGCCTCTAGGTACTGCGTGATGAGTGTCCGGGCCGGGCTTACGAGTTTAGGATATAGTGCTTGTGTCATGGTGGTAGAAACCTGAGGGAGAAGGCTTGTCGCAGTCGAAGATAAAGATATATGGCCCTCCATAATTAAACTTCGGATAAGCGAGAGCCTGATCAGATTGCCTCCAGGACTCCAGGAAGCATGGCTCCGACAGCCACTCGAGAACGAGTGCAACTACGTATAGGGTTCANTATGGCCCTCCATAATTAAACTTCGGATAAGCGAGAGCCTGATCAGATTGCCTCCAGGACTCCAGGAAGCATGGCTCCGACAGCCACTCGAGAACGAGTGCAACTACGTATAGGGTTCATTAGGGTTTATAGGGGTTTAGGGATTTAGGGGTATTAGGACAAAGGCTTAGAGGCTACTGCAGGGGTTTCAGGATATACGGGTTCGCCCGTTCTTTACATAGCAACACATGAATCCATGCTCGACAGCCTGTAATATGCCTCGACATGGATTGCATCATCNAAAGGCTTAGAGGCTACTGCAGGGGTTTCAGGATATACGGGTTCGCCCGTTCTTTACATAGCAACACATGAATCCATGCTCGACAGCCTGTAATATGCCTCGACATGGATTGCATCATCCTTTGCTACATATATCTCGCACTCTGACTCTCTCCTGTGTATGTAAACACACACACACACACAGTCAGGAGATCCATTCCTGAGCCTTTTTGGTTGTGCAGCAACTAGAAGGCAAGCAAAAGGTGGTGCAGGATCTATATCTAGGTACCTGCCCCTATAGCGAACATACCTCAGCTTGGGAGCGAAGCAGCCAGAACTCCAAATGACATCAGTGCACATGTGGACCCCAAGCTGGCTTCTTCAACTGCACTCGAGACTGCACTCACGAACANTATAGCGAACATACCTCAGCTTGGGAGCGAAGCAGCCAGAACTCCAAATGACATCAGTGCACATGTGGACCCCAAGCTGGCTTCTTCAACTGCACTCGAGACTGCACTCACGAACATCGACTATGCACTGTCTACAATTAACTACTCAATAGTAAAGACCTGCAGACCCCAATGCATGGAGCCAAGGCGGGGAAGCACCTCCAGAGATCGGAGTAGGAGCGGGGAGTGATATTGGGTAGTTTCTCTAACTCAGGAGTGCAATCGGGCGACACAGGAGTTGAAGATTTGAATACTCCGGGACATGCAGAGGTGACCATCCAAGTACAGGCACTAGATTCCACCATAGCCTTGCCTTAGGCCGATGTGCCCTTTGGACCAATACGGCATAATGTACCACCTCAGCTGAGATGGCTGTCCTATAGGAGACAATGACAACGAACCCAACTTGTGACNACCATAGCCTTGCCTTAGGCCGATGTGCCCTTTGGACCAATACGGCATAATGTACCACCTCAGCTGAGATGGCTGTCCTATAGGAGACAATGACAACGAACCCAACTTGTGACATAACTAACATAACCTAGACCTGCTCGAGGGACTTCTCTAGCTTGTCTACCAGGCTATTCGCTCTCAGCTCATCTGAGACCTTGCCCCACGTCTTCTTGCTGGCATCAAACACCTGGCCTTTGTCGTCGTCGAAAGCTCGAAGTTCTGCATTCATCCTGTCCACCGGGTGCTCCATCGATGCTGGAGCCTCGGCGGCCTCTGCAAGGTTCTTTGCCTTTCTTTTTGCACTTGCTTTCTTCTTGGGAGCAGCTTTCGCCTTGGTGCTCGAACCGTCCTGGGAAAGCTTCTTCGAAGCAGATCGGCGTAGCTTAGNGGCCTCTGCAAGGTTCTTTGCCTTTCTTTTTGCACTTGCTTTCTTCTTGGGAGCAGCTTTCGCCTTGGTGCTCGAACCGTCCTGGGAAAGCTTCTTCGAAGCAGATCGGCGTAGCTTAGCAGCGAGGCCACCCTTCCCCCTGCCCCTTCCCTTGCCCTTTCCCCGATCACCGTTGCCCCGATCACCCTTTCCCCGACCACCCTTTCCCCGGCCACCCTTTCCACGGCCATTTCCCCGGCCGTTTCCCTGCCCTCTGCTCTTGGCAGCAGGCACGGCTGCCTCTTCTGCACTCTCGTCGCCCTGTTTCCGCTTGGCTCACTGCTTCTTGGCAGCATCGGAAACTGTCTTCTGCATGGCACGTGTGAGCGGCTCATCCGTAGCAACTTTAAGCTTGGCAGCAGCCTTCACAAGCAAAGACTTCGTCAGCTAAACGTGGCGGTTGTATGCATCCATACTCGACGAAGCCCCTTCAACTGCATTCGAGCTAAGACCTCATAGAAGAACTCTGGGCTTGGAGATCTCTGGCTCGGGATGAACAGCCTGAACTCCATCGCTTGGACAATGCAGAGGCTATTGCAGGAGCACGGCAGCACAAGTCGTCTGATGAAGCCAAGCCACTGCATCATCACTCTCCAAGTCCACTGCCGAAGATGAGCTTGAGAAAGATTGCCCAAAGGCAGGTTGGGCATCGTGTGGCCACCTCGAATTTGTGTGAATTCAGCATACTAAAAGGAATCACGGTGTGTACATCGATCTTCTTATGCACTGGTGATTGGGCTCACACACAGATGCGGGGCATAATTCTCGAAAAGAGGAACTCAGGCGGCATTGTGTCTCGTCCGCGCTCGGGGGATGCATTCGGCATCAAAGTCAGTCCCTGCACAAGAACGACGAACTGGTGACAATGCAAACACTGTATGCTGATGCTTCTCACATGTAAGTCTTTCCNTGTGTCTCGTCCGCGCTCGGGGGATGCATTCGGCATCAAAGTCAGTCCCTGCACAAGAACGACGAACTGGTGACAATGCAAACACTGTATGCTGATGCTTCTCACATGTAAGTCTTTCCGCACAAACACACGATGCCTTGGCAGGGCATGGTGTGCTGAGGTCAACATAGTAATCCTCCTTGGATAGACATACATGCCATATGTAACAATGTATACCTTGCAGCTGAAGCACCAATGGCTGTGTCTCCATGTTGTCTGCAGCTGGAGCCCAGCTTGAGCCCCTCCTCACCGTAGCTCGTGAAATTCGATCCAAGAGCTTTCGCCGAAGAATGCCTAAGCTTGATCTCTTCGTTTGATTATAATACATCATATACGGATGCACAAGGAAAAGGTTAATCCTAGCAGGGTGTCTCTTCAGAATCGCCGATGTCGAAGGCTTAGGCTTCGGGGTGTACATATGAAGATCGTCATCATCCGATTCGCAAGTCTCCACAGCTGCAGCTTTACGAAGCCCTGCCAGAGGGGTTGCCACCCGATGAACATCCTCTGCACGTGCAGCCGAGGCTTGCTGCCCTGAAGCTTCGGACGGAGCGGACTTTGGCTCGGATGAAAAAAGCTCCTGCCAGAAGTTCGGTTGTCAGTATGCAACCACCCCTGACCGATTAAGCTTTAACCCGAGTAACAACCTGAATCATTTAGGTGCCTTCTACCGCAAACTTTAAGAATCAAGAAGCGATTGATGTTTATGCAAAGCAGAATACACAGTAAACCCCGTACCATCTGCAAACCCCGGTTAACATTTCAAACACTATATGCAGGGTTCGGATCCTCATTGTTCACAGCTGCAATGTCTGCAACGGACACAGCCGACAGGGTACTAGCCGAACATATTGACTTGAGACTAGTCGAAGCATCAAGGGCCAATGGGACAGGTCGGTCTGGATCAGCATCTCCTTCTGCATCGGCTGCAGGGGAGTTCTTGCTTCTGTTGGGAGCCTTCTTGTTCAAGTAGCGGATCTCGAAATCGGGCTTGGGGTGGTAGTTTGCCAGATCCGGGTAAACCACTACATCATAGCTTCTCCTGAAGACCTGAGCCACGATATCGAAGTTTCCTGAAGCTTCTGGTCCTGTGAGTTTTGCATAGATACATAAACAAGTACTCTATGTAATCAAGTTGTGCCCGCCGGCTTCAGTCACTTGCATAACCTCCTGCATTCGCTGATGGCGGGACCTCTCAGCCAACCTCTTGCAGTAATGAAGCATCTTCTTCACCACATGGGCAGCCTTGCCTAGAGGTTTCGCCGTAGGACGTGGAACCTGAATCTCAACCGGCCAATCGCAACATTTATAATCCCCAGAAAAGAAAGCATAACAGAAACACCCTGGAACTCTGGTTGGCAACAGCTGCAGCTGTGAAGAGCTGTGCCATCATCGGTGTCAGCACCGGCACGGTAGCTACAACTTCGGCTTGCCCATATGCATGCACGAGAGGCTTCAACAGATCCTCCGTCGGCAAATGTCGACATGATGATGTCACAAAGTATACTCTGTGCATGTTATAATTGTGTGTCACTNCTACAACTTCGGCTTGCCCATATGCATGCACGAGAGGCTTCAACAGATCCTCCGTCGGCAAATGTCGACATGATGATGTCACAAAGTATACTCTGTGCATGTTATAATTGTGTGTCACTGTTATAATGCTGTGCAGGGTGGCGCTATTCATAGCCACCATGTTCTCCGTGATATGCTCAATCTCTTCTATATCAGGAGGCATCAGCAAGATCTTCTTGCACGAGCAGATGCGAGGAAGCATAGCTGCACAAGCAAGGAGCTCCTGCAGCAGACATCTCCAAACGAGATGACACTTGAAATCCAGGCCGCAAGAGAGGAACACACCTGCGAAACGCATCCTTGAAAGCATCCGTCATGAGCAAGCGAAGTGGAGGAGCCCAGAGATCAGGCCACACTGGCGTGTATTTGTCCATGATCGCCAAAGGACAAAACACGAAATAAAACTTGAGCCTACATCGATGCGACTGCCTTCAAGTCACAATAAGGTTGATTTGTTCAGAAGCACGAACGGAGAAATTGAGAACCCGCAAGTTACCCTTTTATTGTTCATCTAGAAATAATTGGCTGACTTCGAACTTGCGGGTTCCGAATTAGCATGACTAATAGGGTTTGACCCTACAGTAATGGAATTCGTGGGCAAGGCCATTTTTCTCGGACCAACCTTAATGGAATTCGTGGGCAAGGCTATTTCGGACCAACCTTAATGGAATTCGTGGGCAAGGCCATTTCGAACCAACCTTAATGGAATTCGTGGGCAAGGCCATTTTTCTCGAAGCTTGATGGAATTCGTGGGCAAGGCCATTTTTCTCGGACCAAGCTTAATGGAATTCGTGGGCAAGGCCATTTCGGACAACCTTAATGGAATTCGTGGGCAGGACCATTTTTCTCGGACTACCCTTAATGGAATTCGTGGGCAAGGCCATTCTTCTCGGACCAACCTTAATGGAATTCGTGGGCAAGGCCATTTCGGACCAACCTTAATGGAATTTGTGGGCAAGGCCATTTCGGACCAACTTTGATGGAATTCGTGGGCAAGGCCATTTCGGACCAACCTTAATGGAATTCGTGGGTAAGGCCGTTTCGGACCAACCTTAATGGAATTCGTGGGCAAGGCCATTTTTCTCGGACCAACCTTAATGGAATTCGTGGGCAAGGCCATTTTTCTCGGACCATCCTTAATGGAATTCGTGGGCAAGGCCATTTTTCTCGGACCAACCTTAATGGAATTCGTGGGCAAGGCCATTCGGACCATTTCGGCCCTAGGGTTTGGGCTTTAGGGGGAAGGTCTTTGGGTTTCGGCCTGGGGTTTGGGTCTTAGGGTTTCGACCCTAGGGTTTGGGCCTTGGGGTTTCGGCTCTCGGGTTTGGGCCTTCGGATTTCGGCCCTAGGGATTGGGTCTTAAGGTTTCGGTCTAGGGTTTGGGGCTTAGGGTTTCGGCCTTAGAGTTTGGATCTTCGGGTTTGGACCTTAGGGTTTTGGCACTAGGTTTCGGCCCTAGAGTTTGGGCTTCTCTAAGATTTGGGCCTTAGGGTTTCGGCTCTAGGATTTGGGCTTTAGGGTTTCGGCTGAAGTGTTTGGGCCTTAGGGTTTAGTGAAACTTTGTATTTTCTTCATGTTTGGGGATTCTCTGTGTGGAAGGTATTTTTTATTCGAAGTCGAACTTCTAAGCTCGATTAGAAACTGCTCGATCCGGAGCACTGAACCCTAAACCCTAAATCTCTCTTCACATGTATATTTAAACCTTCATGGAATTCATGGGCAAACCAATTTTTTCCGGACCAAACTTAATCGAAATCGTGGGCAAGGCCATTTCACCAACCTTAATAGAATTCGTGGGGCAAGGGCCATTTCGGACCAACCTTAATGGAATTCGTGGGCAAGGCCATTTCGGACCAAACTTAATGGAATTCGTGGGCAAGGCCATTTCGAACCAACCTTAATGGAATTCGTGGGCAAGGCCATCTCGGACCAAGTTTAATGGAATTCGTGGGCAAGGCCATTTCGGGCCAATCTTAATGGAATTCGTGGGCAAGGCCATTTCGGACCAAGCTTAATGGAATTCGTGGGCAAGGCCATTTCGGACCAAGCTTAATGGAATTCGTGGGCAAGGCTATTTTGGACCAATCTTTTTGGTATTCGTAGACAATACCATTTCGGACCAACCTTAATGGAATTCGTGGGCAAGGCCATTTTTCTCGGACCATTCTTAATGGAATTCGTGGGCAAGGCCATTAGCCTGGTTGGAATTACCTTAAGCACCCGTTCCGGTAAATTCTCGGACCATTCTTAATGGAATTCGTGGGCAAGGCCATTTCGGACCAACCTTAATGGAATTCGTGGGCAAGGCCATTTCGGACCAAGCTTAATGGAATTCGTGTGGGTAAGGCCGTTTCGGACCAACCTTAATGGAATTCGTGGGCAAGGCCATTTCGGACCAAGCTTAATGGAATTCGTGGGCAAGGCCATTTTTCTCGGACCAAGCTTAATGGAATTCGTGGGCAAGGCCATTTCGGACCA